>JABSNV010001186.1:0-87236 GCA_024085815.1 Flaveria linearis | reverse complement strand
GATTCTTCTATACTATGAATCTATCACGATACACACGAAACTTAACTCATATCTAAGGCATTGTGTGCCTAATTCAAGTGATTTCAAACTCCAAACTCGATTGTTATTATGGTTTTCAAATCTCGTCAAAGTCCGTGTCACACGACCGAGAACATGCAATGCTGGAGAGTGGGATACCTGTATCTTAAGGTGTTCTGTCTAGGCAAGGTATTTCATACAACTTGATTACCTTACCTGGGAACCCTCGGGATGAGTATTCGCTTATAGGTACGCAGTCCTCGTGCTGGACACAAATACTTTGATAAGTCAACGATTATTCGTTTGGTTTGCGAACCGAACGTTTACACTCCTAACCTCTCATTGTTGTTTTAAACAATCTCATTAACGATTTTATTATTTTGAAAAGTTTTAAAAACCAATTACCCGTACTCATAAAGGTTCTTCGTTCCTTATTATACAGCATGTCTTCTCGTCAAAAACGCTCCCGATCTAGAAGCTCTGGCCGCAAGATTGCTGCTATGGTGGCACGTGAAGTTGGCTGCGGTTATCCCAACACTGCTTACTCATTTGAACCAAAGCAACAATGCTGTCCAAAACACAACTGCACCAAACACTGTCCAAAACCCAACTGCACCAAACCCTCCCAAAACTTGTACTTACAAGCATTTCATTCCTGCAATCCCACTAAGTTTAGCGGAGCCGAAGGTGCCACTGGTCTTCTGCAATGGTTCGAGAGTATTGAAAACACGTTTCTTAACAGCGAATGTCCTGAAAATCTCAAAGTTCGCTACGCTACCAGTGTTTTCCAGAAGAGAGCTTTAACTTGGTGGAACGGGGAGAAACGAACCGTGGCACTGATGCTGCCCTGGCATTGACGTGGGCTGAAGTAAAGGAACTCATGACACGAGAATTCTGCCCACGAAATGAAATCAAAAGACTAGAAGCTGAATTCTGGGATTTGGCTCAGGAAAGCGGCGAGAATCTTGTTACACCACCGTTTTCACGAGTTGAGTCTTCTGGTTCTCATATAGTTACTCCTCATCTCGAGCTATCGAGAAGTACATAGGTGGTCTCCTATGCAAATTCAGGATACCGTGTGGGGTAGGAACCCTACTACTTGGCAGATGCTATCCGTCTAGCAGCTCAGTTAACCGACAACCATGTCAAGGCCGGTACCTTGACCAGGAAGGGTGACAAGAAGAAAATGGAGAAGTCTTCTACTGAAACAAACCAAGGAAAACAAGCCTGAAACTTCCAGGAACGGAAGAGGAAGGCTAACTCTCAAAATTTTGCTGTAATTACCCCTGCCGTTCTAATCAACCAAGTCGCAACGACCTATCAACCAACCATGAATAATCAAGCCCCAACAAAGAAAACCTTACACCGGGCCATTTCCACAATGCAACATCTCAAAAGTATCATTCATATACTGGTGCTAAGTGTCGTCAGTGCACCAGTTGTGGTCGTTTTGGCCATACATTCAACATATGCAGGAATGCTGCTAAGGTATTGGTAAATGCGCCAGTCCAACAAAACCTCCTGCAATTGCTCAAGTTCGTGCATGTGTCAATGCGGTGATCCAACTAATTTCCGAAACCGATGTCCTCAGCTCGTTAATGCCGTACCCGCAGCACAAGGGCGTGCTTTTAACATCAATGCCCAACAAGCTCAGGCTGCCAATGATGTGGTGAATGGTACGTTCCTAATCGATCATTCAATATGCTTCAATTTTATTTGATACCGGTGCCGATAAAAGTTTTTGTATCCTTAGAATTTGAACCTTTGCTTGTTAATACCCGAACTAAGTTAGGGAAACCGTTTACAGTAGAAATAGCTGATGGAAAATCCGTCACAATTGATTCTGTCATCCAAAATTGTACCCTTAAACTTAGTGAACACGAATTCCTGTCGATCTATACCGATGCCACTTGGAAGTTTTGACGTCATATAGGCATGGATTGGTTGTCAAAGAACCATGCTGAAGTCGTCTGTTTCGAGAAAATCATCCGGATCCCTCGCGCATCTGGAAGTGTCTTAAATATTTACGGGGAAAAGCTTTCCAAGGGATTAAAACTCATGTCCTGCACCAAAGCTCAAAAGTACCTCGCAAACATTACGTGGCTTTCTTAGCTCATATCGTGAAGGCAGATGAGAAATCTAAGAAGATTGAAGACATTCCGGTTGTTCGAGAGTTTCCTGAAGTCTTTCCGATGATTTAACCGGTTCCCCTGTTCGTCAAGTCGAATTCCGTATTGACCTTGTGCCTGGCGCAACTCCAGTAGCAAAATTCCCTATCGACTTGCACCATCTGAGATGCAAGATCTTGCTAGTCAACTTCAAGAGCTCTCCGAAAGGCTTCATTCGACCAAGTCCTCGCCCTGGGGAGCCCCAGTTTTGTTTGTGAAGAAGAAGGACGGTTCTTTTCGAATGTGCATCGACTACCGGGGCTTAATAAGCTTACTATCAAAAAACGGTATCCTCTACCAGGATCGACGATTTATTTGATCAGCTTCAAGGAGCCTCTCATTTTCCAAAATCGATCTCCGCTCAGGTTATCATCAATTACGAGTGCACGATGATGATATTCCCAAGACAGCTTTTCGCACAAGATATGGCCATTACGAGTTTACAGTAATGCCATTCGGGTTAACCAATGCACCTGCTGTGTTCATGGATTTAATGAACCGCGTGTGTAAACCATATCTGGACAAATTCGTGATCGTTTCATTGACGACATTCTCATTTATTCAAATCAAAATCCGATCACGAACATCATCTACGTTCGATCCTTGAACTTCTAAAACAGGAAAAAAGTTTATGCAAAATTCTCAAAGTGTGAATTTTGGCTTAAAGAAGTCCAATTCCTTGGTCACATCGTAAACGACAAAGGTATTCATGTGGATCCTGCAAAGATTGAGGCAGTGAAGAATTGGGTAGAAACCAAAACTCCTACCGAGATTCGTTCTTCCTTGGCTTAGCCGGTTACTACCGTCGCTTTATTCCAAACTTCTCAAAGATCGCTGTGCCTCTCACCGCCTTGACACATAAGGACAAGAGTTTCGTGTGGGGACCAGATCAGGAGAAGCTTTTCAAAACCTCAAGCAGAAGTTGTGTGATGCCCAGTCTTGACTCTCCCCGATGGGAATGACGATTTCGTTGTCTACTGTGATGCTTCAAAACAAGGTCTTGGTTGTGTTCTCATGCAACGAGGCAAAGTCATAGCTTATGCCTCAAGACAACTCAAAATTCATGAGAAAAATTACACAACCCATGATCTGAGCTAGGAGCTGTGGTATTCGCACTCAAAATTTGGAGGCACTACCTTTACGGCACCAGGTGTATTGTATTTACCGATCATAAAAGCCTTCAGCACATATTCAATCAGAAGGAATTAAACATGAGACAACGACGTTGGGTTGAATTACTTAATGACTACGATTGTGAAATTCGCTACCATCCAGGAAAGGCGAATGTCGTAGCCGACGCATTAAGTCGAAAGGGTCAAGTTATGCTTCAAAGTATTACCATTCAAACCGACCTCCTAAACCGTATACTCGAAGCTCAACACGAATCAGTCACCGAGGGCAACATGTATGAGGAATGTCATGCGGTGCTGAACTCCAATTGGAAACCAAGTCGGACGGACTATTGTATTTTCTAAATCGACTTTGGATTCCGAATCGCGATAATCTTCGAACAACCATTCTGGATGAGGCTCACAAGGCTCGCTATTCTATTCATCCGGGTAGCAGATAAGATGTTCATGAATCTTCGGAACCAATATGGTGGCCCGGCATGAAGAAGGATATAGCCTTGTATGTATCTAATGCCTTACATGTTCCAAAGTCAAAGCCGAGCATCAACGTCCCTCTAGATTACTCGTACAACCGAGGTTCCATTATGGAAATGGGAGAGCATATCCATGGATTTCATTACCAAGCTGCCTCGTACCGCTAGTGGTCACGATAGTATCTGGGTATCATTGATCGATTGACTAAGTCGGCTCATTTCATTCCAATTCGGGAAGATTATCGAGTCGAGAAATTGGCTCGTATTTACATTAATGAAATAGTCAGTCGACATGGTGTGCCTTTAGATATTATCTCTGATCGCGATGGTCGTTTCATCTCTCGTTTTTGGAAAAGTCTCAATCAGCTCTCGGGACTCAACTAAATCTTAGCACAGCCTATCACCCGCAAACCGATGGTCAAACTGAAAGAACGATACAGACCCTCGAGGATATGCTCGGGCTTGTGTCATTGATTTCAGTGGATCGTGGGATTTTCATCTTCCGTTGATCGAATTCTCATACAATAACAGTTATCATACCAGCATCCAGATGGCACCATTTGAGGCCTTGTATGGTCGAAAGTGTCGATCTCCCATCTGCTGTCTGAAGTTGGTGAATCACAGATTACTGGTCCGGAATTGATACAAGAAACAACCGACAAAATTCATAAGATCCGTGATAACTGGTCGCTGCTAGAAACCGTCAAAAGCATTATGCTGACAAAAGACGTAAGCCCATGGAATACAATGTCGGTGATCTCGTACTTCTTAAGGTATCACCTTGGAAGGGAGTGATTCGCTTTGGAAAGAAAGGGAAGCTAGCACCTCGTTATGTGGGTCCATTCAAAGTGCTCGAGCGAATGGGAAAGTGGCCTACAAGCTTGAACTACCTCAAGAACTTAGCAATATACACCCGACGTTTCATGTTTCAAATCTCAAGAAATGTCTTGCCGATGAAAATCTCCACATTCCACTCGACGAAGTCCAGATTGATGAATCTATGCACTTTATTGAGAAACCTGTGGAAATTATGGATCGGGAAGTTAAACAACTCAAACGCAGTCGGATACCCATTGTCAAAGTTCGTTGGGAGTCTAAACGTGGGCCAGAGTACACCTGGGAACGCGAGGACCAAATGAAATCAAGTATCCTCATCTTTTCGTTTCAGCCTCCTCGTGAACAAATTTCGGGACGAAAGTTTCTAAAGCAGGGGAGACTGTAACCACTCGTATTTTTATATATTAACTTTGTTAATAGTTGTTAATAATATGATCATGGGAATTTTAATTGTAAGTTTTCGATAATATAATTACAATAATTGTAATAATAATATATAATAATAATAATAATAATAATAATAATAATTAATAATAATAATAATAATAACAACAATATAACAATTGTTTAAAAAATATATTTTAAAACAAGTGCAGGGGGTATTATTGTAATTTATGAAACTTAAATAAAAGTTTCAAACATAAAATACAAAAGTTAAAACCACAGGGACCGAATCTGTAAATTTTTAAAACCCAAACATTCCCCCCCCCCGTCGACCTCGATTTTCCGGCAACTATTCCGGCGAGTCTCCGGCCAACTCCGGCGAAGCCGAAACAACAAATTTTCACCATTTCAACTCCAAAAACCGGTTCCAGTACACTCGTGGACTAGGTTCGAACTCAAGACAAGCATAAAAACGTTTAATCATCAAGATAATCGGATCCAAGCTTCAACCTCGAAACCACGGAATTCCCGACCAAAACAGCCACTTTATTCGATTATGAACCCCACAATTTGACCAAATCGTTTCTTGGATCCATTTCGAACAGGTATCCAACGAAAATATGCGTTGAATTAGTCAACAACGGCTTTAAATTCTTACTTTTGTCTCGGATCCGAATCCAACAAACAACCCACTCAAACACTAACTTTAAATCAAATTAAATCAAATTGGAATGACCATTATCTGTTTCTAAGTTGTTAACATCCCCAATTTCATCTAAAATCACCCGAAACCACCACCATTCGATCACCTTCAAACGTCGGACCTGCAACCCTTTCAAAACCCAACCTTCGATCGATCTTAATCAAATTAACAACGGTCTTTGATTCCAGATTATCATACGAAGCTAACCTCAAGTTTAATTTGATTATTATCACTATTTGAGCATCAAACGATTACCCCACGAGCCGCGACCTGTTCTGAAGAGTTCAACCTCAATCGAATATCGTACAGGTAAATTACACACACATACATACTCGATACATCATGGGGAACAAAAGCCCATGATTCCCGAAGCTATCTAAGTCGAATTCATGCTCAATTTGAGCTTTGATCGATCTAGGGCTCGAAGTGAATTTGGGGGTTCAATCTATTATGTTTAAATTCAATTGGAATCCATTTATATTCGCGGTTGTGACCTTGGTTCACTGGTCCCTGCACCCTTGCAATCCATGAGGTC
The DNA here is from genome assembly GCA_024085815.1 of Flaveria linearis. Taxonomy (NCBI): domain Eukaryota; kingdom Viridiplantae; phylum Streptophyta; class Magnoliopsida; order Asterales; family Asteraceae; genus Flaveria; species Flaveria linearis. The sequence goes on along the minus strand of JABSNV010001186.1, from coordinate 80,988 downwards.
CCGGGTTCGACCCCGGGCTACCTCAACCATTTTTTTTGGGGTTTTAAGTCTCTAAAAATTATAATAAAATTTGTAAAAATTATAAAAATGTTTTTACAAAACTTAAAATTTTTAAAACACTTAATTACTTTCTGAAATTTATTTTTATATTTTATCCATTTATTTTATTGGTTTAAATAAATAAAATAAATAATTATTTCTTTCTACCAAATAATAATTAGTGTATAATATGTAATTATACAATAAATAGATTGAATCCAATATATATACATAGGTATATATTATCCAATTATCAAAACAATTTTTATTTGATTAAATTACATGTATATAATTTTATATAATCGTATACAATTTATAACTCGTGTATATACTTAACATACAATATATAGTTATGTTCACTTATGTATAAATGTATTATATACATATAATCATGTATATATTATACATAAAATTATAAATAATTATTTGATTATATATGATTATGAATATAATTATACATATACAATTATTAATAAATTGTATAAACGTATAACTTACACGTATATAATTTTATTAAAATTCGTGACATAATCACTTTCAATAAATTGTTTATTTCAAGACATTTCAAACCAAATAAAATTGTCAACTTAAACTACCATAGTAATCCTAATACATTCCCGAATTCCCAAATCATTATTATTCTAACTCGAGACACCGTTCCTTAGGTTAATTATAAGGAAATTGTTGGTGTCTAATCTATCACGTCCAAATTTCAATCTCATCAATCAAGTGAGTATCATATCCCCTTTTTATATCATTTCCTATTTGGGGGAAATCATGTGATACAATATATTCTATCACGATATTCTATTGTTTCATTTCATTTTCAATTCAAGACAGGTTATGTTTACTTGAATTACGTGAACATACTGTGATGATAACTGGACGACAGTAGAACCCTAATTCAATCAATCAATCAATCCTGGCAACAATGTAGATCTACTGGTTTGGATAACCCACCCCATATGGCTTACGAGTGGTGATTGTGCCAGAGCAATTAGTCAATCTATGTGTTTATGTGGAGTCTATTATGCAAGTGTCAAGTCAAGGGGTTTATATTGTGGTCGGTCGGTTATCTATATGCTTCACGGCGTTTGCCATATAAGTCTTAATATTACCTTGTGAATTGAATTACAATCGATGGATCAATCAATCAGTATATATAAGTATATTTAAAACTGTGATTACTCACCAGCTAACTTGTTAGCTGACCTTATTTCTCACATGATTTCAGGTTAAGCAAGATAGTGGACGACTACGTGCTCATCTAAGACACGGACCTAGTTAAAATAAAAGACGATTATTAATTGTGGTTTCGATTGTTGTATTTGTGTATGTTGAATTTATTTATCTTGTAATCTGATTGTAATATTATTTCCACTATTAGATAACCATGTGTTATGAACAATCCATCATTCCCTCGTCCGCTCCGATGATTCCGCCGTCGGTCGGGGTGTGACAACATACCCCGAGAAGAAAAAATATTCATAGGAGGAGATTTTAATGGGGATATCGGTAAGGACAACGATCATTTCCCGTTGGTGCATGGAGGCTTTGGGTATGGTCTGAGGAATGACGTCGGTAGGGAGCTTCTTGACTTTGCATTAGCGCATGAACTAAGCATCATAAATTCGTTTTTCAAGAAAAGAGAATCGCATCTAATTACGTTTAGCAGCGGCGGGAGACACACACAGATAGATTATTTGCTGATGAGGAGAGAGAGAAGATCGTAGCTCGTGGAAGGACTGCAAGACAATACCGGGACAGACAGTAGTCACTCAACATCACATGTTGGTGGCAGATATACGACTCAAGAGAGCAAGTGTCCCCAACTATGAGAAGTAGACCTACGATCAGATGGGGACAACTCAAAGACGAAAAGATTACCATCTTTAGAGATAAAATCATACCAATGAACCCGAGTGAGCCACAGGAAGACGCAAACCAAAAGTGGGAGGCTATGGCAACTAGAGTCATTCAAGCAGCTAAAGAAACGCTTGGGACTACACAAATAGGAAATCGGTCACAAGGAATCCTGTGGTGGAACGAAGATGTACAGGAGAAGATAAGAATAAACAACAAAGTTTTAGAGAGCTTTTACGCTGTAATAATGAGGAAGCACGAACAGAGCTAAAAGATAAATACAAAGAGGCAAACGAGAGGCGAAAAAGTCTGTGTCAGAGGCAAAGAACACAGCATACGAGAGGATGTATAAGCGATTAGAGACGAAAGAGGGTGAACATGACACGTTTAAGATTGCCAAGGCAAGGGAACGTAGTAGACAGGACTTGAGATCGGTGAAGTTTATAAAGGACGCGGATGGAAAGGTCTTGGTGAGGGAGAAAGACATCAAGGGGAGATGGAACACTTACTTCGATAACCTTTTCAACATAACGAACCGTAATCAACAAACGGAGATCGACGAAACAACTCAAACGACGCAACAAAACAAGTGTTATTGTAGAAGCATCACAGTCGATGAAGTTAAGAGAGCTTTAAAGAAAATGGGAAGGGCTAAGGCGGTGGGGCCAGACAACATCCCGATTGAAGTGTGGAAGTGCCTAGGAGATGAGGGCCTACAATGGCTAACGGACTTATTCAACACTATCTTTAAGACAGGAAAGATGCCAGAGCAGTGGAGAAGCAGTGTCATAGTCCCCATATATAAGAAAAAAGGAGATGTCCAATGTTGCGCAAATTACAGGGGAATAAAGCTATTGAGTCACACGATGAAGCTATGGGAAAGAATTGTTGACACGAGAATTAGACGAGAAACTCAGATAGCGGTAAACCAATTTTGATTTATGCCAGGCCGCTCTACAACAGAAGCTATACACGTCATAAGGAGGATAATGGAGAAATATAGAGAAAAGAAAAGAGACCTGCATATGGTATTCATTGACCTAGAAAAAGCATATGACAGTGTGCCGCGGAAACTCATCTGGGAAAGTCTACAACTTAGAAAGGTACCAGAAAGGTATATCAAAATAATAAAGGATATGTATGACGGGGCAAAAACATGTGTACGAGCACCTGTCGGAGACACAGACTACTTCCCGGTGGAAGTAGGACTCCACCAAGGATCGGCATTGAGCCCATTCCTCTTCACAGTGGTGCTGGACGAGATGACCAAGTCTATACAACAGCCAGCCCCATGGTGTATGCTGTTTGCGGATGATATTGTCTTAATATCAGAATCTAGGACGGTGCTTAACGAGAGATTAGAACAGTGGAGAGCAGCAATAGAACGCAGGGGCTTAAGGATAAGTCACGCTAAGACAGAATACATGCATTGTAACTTTAGTGGTGAGGCCGAAGAGGACACCCAAATCAGTATCCAAGGCATGGCGGTCCCCGGACGTCTAGGTTCAAATACCTTGGCTCGTACGTACAGGAAGATGGAGAGATACACAGCGATGTAGCACCGTATACAATCAGGATGGTGCAAGTGGAGAGCAGCATCAGGGATTTTGTGTGATAAGAGGTTCCCAGCAAAACTAAAGGGAAAATTCTACAGAGTGGCAGTACGTCCAGCTATGTTATACGGCACAGACTGTTGGGCCATAAAGAAATCGCACGAGAGACAAATAGAGGTCGCAGAAATGCGAATGCTGAGGTGGATGTGTGGACACACAAGATTGGATCGGATAAGAAACGACGTCTTTCGTCAGAGGCTAGAGGTGGCGTGTATCACAGAAAAAATAAGAGAGGGAAGATTAAGATGGTTTGGGCACGTGAAGAGGAGAACGATGGCAGCAACCAGTCCGAGCAGTAGAGAATATCAGCTTAGAGGGTAGGAGGAGCAGAGGTAGACCTAGGTTGACTTGGGACGAGGTTATTAGGAGAGATATGATGGACTTGCATCTCTCTGAGAACATGATCGAGGATAGAAGTGAGTGGAGGCGTAGAATTAAAATTAAGGACTTTTAGTGGGTTTTGTAGGTGGGAAGGGTATACGGTGACATATGGCCGTACCCCACACGTTAGGTGTAGTTTCCCTCATTTATCCTTTTTGGGTGTTACATGCGCATTATCTAATTCTTCTTGTGATATATATCATTGTGTTATATGCTTCGTATTATGATGGTTATTGCCTTTGTTATGCTTTGTTATATGCGTTGTATTATGATTGTTATTGTTATTGCCTGTGTTAACGAGTCGGGGGTCTCTTCGGAAGCGGTCTCTCTATCTTTCTAGATAGAGGAAAGACTTGCCACCATATACCCCTCCCAGACCCTGCTCTTCAGCGGGAGACACTGGGTATGTTGTTTGTTTGTTTTCTTTTGGACCTTTTTTTAGTTTTTTTAATTATGTCCAATCATTATATATAAAGTTTTATTTAAAATCAGTCCATCGTAAAATGCAACTACAATTAACCCACTAATCAAACATATGACTTAAGTTGTATTAACACCTACGGTCAAAATGCGCACGCGTGAGGACTCACAATGTCTAAAATTCTCACTTGTTTCTTATGCCTAAGAAAATAATATTTGATTAAGACTTTCACTTATATAGTTATATATCGTTTAAAGTTATTCATTCTTCCTATGCGAGACAAACTTTCAAAACAACAAGTTCATTTTATTTAATCACACGAGTGTCATTTGATCTCAATTTTCAACATGTTGTATTTCGTTGTGAAATTCTCAACTAGGAGAACACAAACCCATTAAATAATAACTGCATTGATAATAAATAATAACTGCATTGATAATAAATAATAACTAGACTAATAACTATTATATAAAATTGTTTATGTTCGAAATTAAAAAAAGTAATATCCTAGAATTAAAAAAAGTAAATTATTGTTATTTTGTAATTTTTGTAGAAGGTCTTTTAACTTTTTTTTGTATGAATCATTTGATCTGCCAAGTTACATATTGTAATATATCAAATACTTACAATAAAGAGGCAGGTAAACGGACAACAAATTGCGCTGCAATCCCTTTTTGAATAGCGAAACTTAGCCTACTAAAAACAAAACCTTGGCCCTTAGGGGTCGAAAAATTGCTATGGATGACACGTTAAACCCGATTCAGGAAGTTCACGGCCTCCGGGGCTAGGAAACCAAGGGTATCAAAAGCCAATGGAATAAAAACATGTTGATTCTCAAGACAAGCTTTCTCATGTTTAGTGACCTTGCATGATTCCGTCTTGAACGCCGCTTGTTCCGTAACAAACCCATTATCCCTGAGCCCAACCAAAGGAGATAGCCCAGTAAGATCCACACATGCGTGTTTCCCCCATGCCCACCAAATACAAGAACGTCAGTTGGGCGCATAGTAGACCTCACCTCTCGCGGATCCGTAAGAAAGTTCACGGGAGCCTCCTTTTTAGCTGAAATTTTTGCCCGCTTAAGAACATTGCACAAAACATCCCTAACCAAATTGTGTTAGGCAACTCCTTGCATTGAACCGCATGGTCACCAAAAGCATCCAAACAAACTTTACGGCAAACTGGGCAAGGCTCATTAATCGGAAACATGAGAATCATTAACCGATACTTAAGGATAACCCGATACTCCAAAGACGACATATGCATAAAAGGAATATAAAATAATAATAACTAGTGTTTATTCCCCGTACGCGCGTTGCGCGTCTTGAAAGCGAGGCTCAGATATGGTCGATTGTCGTTGAACGCCAGAAACGGATGCACACCACGACAACCGACACCAGTTTGGTGAATCATTACAGCCATAGAATAACCAAAAAAAGGGTCCCAGAAAGTATCACCCAACAACATTAGATGACCAACGTAAACATCATCGACTTTACAAACCAACAAATACATTCAAAAACAAAATAGCTCTCAGACGTGACTTGCACATCATCATCGAGCAAACAATTTAATATTGCCAACATAAAGTTTAACATGACCAACAAAGAAGGAAGTATACACAAACGAAATTTAACATGGTCAACAAAACAGCAGCACGTTTAAGGTGCTTGGAGACTCAGGAAGGCGACCTTATTGTGGCCGCATCCAACACAGATGCCACGCCAAAACAACGAAGGCTTACACTCCTTCTGCATCACGGTCTCAACGGGATTAAACGCGGATCTCAGATGAGTTCGCACCCATCTTCATCGATCAAACAGAAAGCAGGGTTAAAATGGGCCACGAAATACATGAAAAAACCCCGAGCGCACAGTGTTTGCACCCTTTAGCACTCAGATGCGTACAAGTGATTTGGGGCATCGTCATCGTGCATATAATCGACAACCCACCACAACAGAGAGTCTGAGACCCAAAAAAAGCTGATCTCACAAATGCTTACATTCATTATTTTTCGACCAAACAGAAACCATGCCTTAAAAGGGCCTTCCACAGCCGTTGGCTGTAATCCTGGTCGCTTGGCCTGCATTCGAAATCAGAGAATACCACCGAGGTATAGGAGGGTTGCCTTGCCAGAAACGACAACTAAGAGGCAAAGGCTCTCACACAGCGGCAACTCCCAAATCCTCGCAAGTAGGGCTGAAGTTGATAAGAATCCCGAAACGTGGGGAGAGAACAAGTTCACAGTCGCCAAGGGAGGAGGGCGGTAGCAATACCTCCCTGCAACACCCCAAAACCACCACCACAACCATCCGTCTCCCTCTTTTTGTCTCTCTCTTTTTGTCTCTCTCTCTATTTTGCGAGAGCGGCATCAACGACGAAGAAAGAGACGAATGAAACAGCAGTGTTGGCGATAACACCAGCTGGTGACCGGCGCAGAAGCCGATGCACGCCTTGGCGGAAACGAACAGCCACCACCAACACAACCAGAAAACCCATTTGAAACGACCCAACAAACCCCTTTTAAACACATGATAGGGCCTAAGCGCAAACTAGATGACGGAAGACCGGCAGCGAGGGGGAACAACCACCAAGGCGGAGAGTCGGCCATCAAGCCGGAACTGGCCGATGTGGCCACCAACCCCGCAGCTCCATCTATACCCATACACACCCTTTCTCTCTCTAAAAGAAACTTCTAGATAATACATTTAAAAGAGGATAGGGGGTTGAATGCAAAATGAGAAAATTTCAGTGGCCAAAGCACAAACAAATGAAAACAACTGTTGATCAAACTTCTCTTTTCATATATAGGGTAATACTAAATGAATAAATGAATAATAATATGATCTCTTCGAGACTATTACAAATTTTGAGTTTGAATCTTTCTTTATCTTCATAACATAATTCTAAAAAACCATAAAAAATTTATAGAAGACGTAAATAAATAACACATGTCAAATTAAAAAATTATTGAAAAAATATCTTTGGTTGTTGAGGTTGGTGAGCATGGTCGTGCCGTCATGGTGATGAACCAATAAAATATAAGATAAATGTTAAATCATACAAGTTGAATTGTTAATTTTTTATTATACAAACAACATGTTTGACTTTAGTATTGTTCCATTTGTGACCTTGTAATTAGTTGGATCATTACAAATTTTGGTCTCGTACAAGGTCAAAAAAGGGAGGAGATAATTGTATATACTAGTTTGATTTTTTTTAAAAATGTTGCTACTTTTACGAAAAGTTAAATAAAGTTAGAGGCATAGAGGGTGATAGTGAAATAAAAATATTCCAACTACAATAAATTTAATTTAGTAACAAAGGTAAAAAAAACTAGGATTATGTGTTGTTTAAAACCCAACCTTTCAAAATTAAAAAACTAGGTAAAAAACTATCATCGAAAAGAAACAAACTAAAACACAAGGAAATATGACTTTTAAAACCCAACCTTTCAAAATTAAAGCTATAAAATTTAATGTATAAAATATAATAACAAAGAATAAAACATTGTGTTATTTTAACACTATGAGTTTTGATAAATAAATTGATGAAAATATATTATTGTATACTTATAATTATAAAACATAATAATAAGATAACAAGTTTATTTAATCTAAAGAAATAATGAAAATAATAACATAAAATGATCTAAAACATAAAAATATAATGATGGACACACATAACAAATAACGTAAAATATATGACACAATAAACGTATATGACACAATAAGCTGATGTATTTAATCCATTGATCAAAATGCATTCTTTTTAGATTAAATACCTTTTTACTATAACCATATAATGGTATCCTAAGATATAAATGCACGAGGATCTATAAAGTGTTAAAAAGAAAATATAAGATGTTTCTTAAGACCATCAAATTTTAACAATAAAAAAAAAATGATATATGAGTTTTGTGATTTTTATTTGTAAAACATTTCCTTAGTTTGATGATTATATATATATATATATATATATATATATATATGTATGTATGTACGTACGTACGTACGTACGTACTTGACTTCAGTCCCAGTACTGAAAGACGTGCGTAGGTACGTACGTAGGTACGTACGTAGGTACGTACGTAGGTACGTACGTAGGTACGTACGTAGGTACGTACGTACGTAGGTACGTACGTACGTAGGTAGGTACGTACGTAGGTACGTACGTACGTAGGTAGGTACGTACGTAGGTAGGTACGTAGGTACGTACGTAGGTAGGTACGTACGTAACGTAGGTAGGTACGTACGTAACGTAGGTAGGTACGTACGTAACGTAGGTAGGTACGTACGTAGGTACGTACGTAGGTAGGTACGTACGTAGGTACGTACGTACGTAGGTAGGTACGTACGCAGGTATGTACGCATGTATGTACGCATGTATGTACGCATGTATGTACGCATGTATGTACGCATGTATGTACGCATATATGTACGCATGTAACATCCGACCCCTTCCAACTTGTAACCCGAAACCGTTTATGCTAGTCAATGGAATATATTTTATTTCGATGTGAGCACATTAATATTGTCATTTAATCCAAATTAAACTCATATGGTTTATAAATATAATTTATTATTATAAAATAATAATGATATTTATGAAGCTTAAGTATCAAATTGAAATTAAATAAAATAAGTTTTGTATAAAATATAAAAGGTTTTCAAGGACTTTTATATAAAAGTAACAATAAAATAATAATAACAATAATAATAATAATAATAATAATAATAATAACAATGAAATCATTATTCAAAACTTAACCCTAAAAAGTTTTGGGTTGAAAGTGTAAACAATTGAAACTTGTTTTACAAAACTTTAAACATAAAATAACAAACAATATAAACTCTAGGGGGCCAAAGTGTAAAATCTTTTAAACAAACCAACCCCCCACCCGTCGACCCCTTCTCCACCTCCGGCCACCTTCCGGCCGTATTCCGGCAAGCCACACTCACCCCAAAACACGTGGTTTCAACCGAATTAAATACCCCCGTCAATCTCGCGACCACGATTCGTAGCTATGACCCCATAAATTCAAAAATTGGCCTCGTTTACGCGGTTTAGAATCAAACCCGATTACCCTATTTAAAACCAAATCAAATTCAAATGGAAACCCGATTAATTGATTCAATCAACCAACCTGGAACGCGTAATCACAATTCCAACCATAATCACAGCATCAATTTAAATTAAATCATGCAAAATCACATACATATTCAACCCGAATGTTCGATAAAAGGATGAACTCGTTCGCGTAGTTTGACCTCAAATTACCCTTATATAATAAGGGCAAACCTCCGAAATCACATCCTCATACTCTCTGCAACTTCAATTTGACCAAACACACACAACACATCGATTCAAGATCGTTCTCAAGCCGAGAACAACGCGACTCGATTCTACCGATCTCTTCATCATTTCGGGTAATTAAACATGTCTTCATACTCGATTTTTAATAGGTAATCAAAGCCCCATGTTTGATTTGATTATCGAAATCGTTTTCAGGTCCAATTTGATCTCAAACGAATTAGGGTTCATACGGAATTGGGGAAAAGATTCAATGAATGCTTTTAAAAATTAAAACGGGTTTCTTAATAAGAATTGGGCTCTAGCCCAACCGGCACCATCCTAACCGAGAGGTCCCGGGTTCGAACCGGGCCTCCCCTTTTTGTTCCTTTTATTTGTTTTTTTAATTCAGAAATTATGTATTTTCTGAAATTATTTTTAAAAATTATTTTTGAAATTATTTTTTACCATTCCTGAAATTATATATAAAAAAACAAAACAAAAGAAAAAGAAAATATAACCACACTATTTGACAAAGAACCCTAAACTTGTTTATAAATTTTAAAAGTTTATAAATTATTATCTTTAAACAAAAGCATTTCAAATTGACAAAAGATAAACTAACAAATTAATTTTTCCAAATTAATTATTCCATTAATCATTAATTATTCACTAATTATTATTTTCACTCTTTAACATTATAAGTTGGTATCTTATAAAATCACCAAAGACAAACTAAATCTTTCCAAATTATTTTCATTTCTTTAGTCACTTAAATAATTAAATATTTTAATTAATTGTCATATAATTAATTAATAAAATTAGTTCTTTGTTTTTCCCACACTTTAACAATAAATCAAACGGTTACATATATTGATACGTTTATTAAATTCTAAACATAATCACTTCCGATAAATTCGTTTATTTGTTTCAAGACATTCAAACTAAATAAGTTATTTCATTCAAATACCCATTCCCAATGGAAACCCTAATCCATTCCCAATTCTCATATTATTATTATTCTAACTCGAGACACCGTTCCATAGGTTACTCCTAAGAAAAATCGTTGGTGCCTAAGCCATCACATTCAAATTCTAATCCCGTCAATCGAGTGAGTATTCATTGCCCATTTTATGTGTTTATATTTTGGGGAAATCATATGACACTATAATCAAACTTTGTTATTTCATTTCACTTATAAATTCAATTCTTTACATGTTATGTCTTTTCTTGTAATAATGTATTCATAGTTAGATAAATTGGATGATAACACAATCATTAATTCATACAATCACGATAACAATGATAGATCTATTGGTTTGACAACCCACCCCATATGAATATTCGAGTGGTGATTGAAACCGGATTCACATATTCTATCACGACTTCGTCTGCGGATCAAGTCAGTTTAGTCATTTGGATTGATTGTGTTGATTTGTCTTTTGTGTTACATTATCATACTATAAGTCTCGACATTGCCATGTGAATTGAATTATTCAATCATTTGACCAACTTATATGTATGTACATCAAAACTGTGTTTATTTACCGGCTAATTTTAGCTGACTCGTTACTTTTCACATGATTTCAGGTTAAGCAAGTTAGTGGATTTCTACATGCTCATCTAGGATCCGGACTTAGTCAAAATAAAAGACAATTATTATTATGTTATTTGGGTTATGTTTAATTGTATTGGTATTCTTTGAAAGTGACGTTTGATGTTATTTCGTTTGATGTTTATTTAGTTCCATGTGCTATGAACAATCGATTTCCATTCGTCCGCCCCGATGATTCCGCCGTCGGTTGGGGTGTGACAACGCATGTATGTACGCATGTATGTACGCATGTATGTACCTATGTATGTACGCATGTATGTACGCATGTATGTACGCATGTATGTACGCATGTATGTACGCATGTATGTACGCATGTATGTACGCATGTATGTACGCATGTATGTACGCATGTATGTACGCATGTATGTACGCATGTATGTACGCATGTATGTACGCATGTATGTACGCATGTATGTACGCATGTATGTACGCATGTATGTACGCATGTATGTACGCATGTATGTACGCATGTATGTACGCATGTATGTACGCATGTATGTACGCATGTATGTATGCCATATTAAATGGCATATATAATAGCCCCAAATTCGATCATTGTACCTTCACAGTTTATCTTATACATGATTTTAATAATATTTTAAACTCTTACATGTGTTTACTTTTTAATAATTACATGTTTTTTTATTTTTATTTTCTTACTTTTTTTACATAACATAATACCATGATTCAAGTGAACAAGCCTCCTAGACCTAAAAAAATTCCAATATTTGTTAGTAGTCAAATCACCCAGCTTAATATTAGAAATTTTAACAAAACCTTTTCTTTTCAGCTAGACAACCATTGCAATTTTATTATGGCTCTCCCTTGCATCTTGAGTCTTTTCTAAGCTTATACCTTACCACATTATTAGTATATGTATATTCAAACGTTTGATTCAAGTATATGATACCTTATCATAATATATTGTTTTTCTTAACTTGCATGTATTCAACCGATCTATTTAAAAAGGCCCCTAATTAAATTTTTATCTCGCTTAGGGCCCCTAAAATTATTGAGTTGCCCCTGTATGAACATAAATAATATTTGTGGTGTCGGCATATATCTTTGATTTTGTGACTACGTTTTGAACTTAACATAAGGTGTACATGAGTAATGCCTTTCTAAACTCATGTGATTATATGTAGATGCTATACAAGTAGCGATGGTTATTATAACGATTTAAAATGTAAGATCTAAGTAAGTTTTCTTTCTTGACAACCATTTTGTTGTTGTTTTAAGTTTGTCTTTTTTTTTACTATTTATTTAATTATGACTTTTCACATTTAATGAAATGTCTATTGTTAAACTAAAAAAATCAGATTTTTGTAGAATTTTCAGTCATTTTACATACTTATCCCTTAATTAATCAGGTTTTCAAAAAAAATCAGATAAAAATCTTATTTGATTTTGATCGTTCTTTCACCAACTTGACGCTTAGCCCAAGTATCATATTTGGTTATCTGCTAAAATCGCCCTTTGGGGGGAAGGATTAGAAACTCTGTTATAGCCATTTCTGTACATTATATCACATAATAACTTTTAAATCACACCTCTTATGCAGTTACGCACCCCTTAGTTCACCCAATTGTGTGCTTCTCGCAACAAATCGATACATCTTTAAGGATAAGTTACTCGAGTAATGAATAACGAAGCCAGAATCCTTGGTGTTCCGCATTACCCAACCAGTTTGAATACATTCATGGGTGAAACGTCGCATGATCTCAGCGCTAGGTTCAACATAACACAATAGTATTTTAAATGACCAACATAGTACTTAAAGAGTTGCCAATCGTAGGTTGATGGTATGACCTGTCAAATCATGAGGTGGTGATTGGATGTCAGTCATCGTCCCCCAAACAATGATGGGTTTGGTGGCGGTTGGAAATAACGACCTCAAGTTAATCGACGAACTGTATTCTATGATGAAGACTTTTCTCATGATAAGGACATATTATTTACCAACAATATGACCACCTAGCCTTAATTCGTACATCAGTGTGGTGAAATGTTATCGATGTGGTGAATAGGGACACATGTCGAATGAGGGCTCAAGGTGAAAAACATGCCCTTCTTGATGATTTCAACGACGGTTTGGATGAGGATACCAAGGTCGAATAGGTTGTGTATGCTGAGTGGAAGACGATCCACTTACAATTTTGGCACGAAGGATTATGTGTTCTAGTTGCGCAACATCCTTAAAAGCTCAGTAAATTCAATTGACGGTGTGGTGTTGATGAGGTATACTACTCATTGCTTCACTGTATCTTGTGAAGTGACTCGTCAAAAACTCGGAACACATTCAATCGAACGTTGAGAGATAGATTGCTATAATAATAGAGGTTATTTAGTCTCAATTATCACTTCCAGTTTATTCTAGTCAATAGTTTATTTAGAGCCCAAAAAACTAACATCAAGTATTTAAGTTGATCACATTTTCCATAGGTTATTTCTATATATAGATACATTGGAAATTGGTATGTGTTTGTGGGGGCATTTTACATGCTAGACCACATAGATCTTGTGCAATCTCATATGGAAAAACCAACATGTTGTAAAATCTTTACTTCATATGAAAATTATTCATCATAATATTCATTTAGCCACCGGGCTGCAACTTTATTTGCTTACTTGCAAAGATCTACATATTAGTTTGTCATTTCTTATTCAGGTTCATGACAAACAAAATACTTCAAATTTTGCCAATAACACAGACATTGATATCACCGGTTAATCATGTTATAGAACATCAAATGTTGTAATACAAAAAAGTATTTAAAGGTTTGTGAATCATATATGTAATTATTATTCATTATTAGATGTAATACGGAATTTTAGTCACAAGTATATATAGATTTATAAATTACATCTATTTATTATTCAATCTTGTAATACACTGGACTATAACATAGTATTCATAATATTCATTTAGTTCATTTAGTGATATCACAAGAACTAAAGTTGTAACGAGTTATTCAAGGGTATTTTAGACATTTTTACTGATTAATCGATTAATCGAGAAACATGTTTGTTAAACTATTTGTCCGTATCTAATCCGTTACAATCCTCGCCATCCTCTCATGAAGATTTCATGCCCCGGCCTCTTTAATCATGACTATATAACGACACTCATACAACATTTCTACGCACTCACCTTTGCATCATGGCAGAGCCAAACACTAAACACAGTTCCTTGGATGGTCTGAAGGGCATCCGAAAGAGGGCAGGCAGGTCAACTGAACCAACACCACTTGAACGGGGCTCGGGCTCAACTGGTGGGGTCCCTTGTGGAGCCTGCAAGTTCTTGAGGAGAAAGTGTGCCAACGGGTGCGTCTTTGCGCCTCACTTTAGCCCAGAACAAGGAACAGCACTTTTTGCAGCGGTGCACAAGGTGTTCGGGGCCAGCAACGTGTCGAAGCTCTTGATCCAGCTTCCTCTGCCCCACCGCCACCATGCGGTTGAGACCATATTGTATGAAGCTCAGGCTAGGTTGTCTGACCCTGTTTATGGTTGTGTCTCAATCATCATTGCTTTGCAACAACAGGTACAAGCTTCCAATCTAAAACAGTGTTTGAATCATTCAAGCTTTTGATTCATTCAAAAATAAATCTCTACTGTTTTACATTCGATTTTATGATGTTTGTCATTGTAGATAGCCGCGTTGCAGACGGAACTAGCAATGGTGCAGGAGCAGGTGATAAACGCCAGGCTCATGGCGGCAAACACACTCCAGGATTCACTACAGCAACCAGACCACTTGAACAACCTTGAACTGCAGCCGAACCAGCAAGTTGATTTGCACCCTGTGTATTTAAATGGATCACCTGCTTCAAATAACAACATGATCAACATGAACATGTTTGATTCAAGCCTGCATAATCTTGCAAACGACAATCAGAATGTTGTTCATTCACAGCCGATGTTCGATCCTCTGCAATTTGCTGGACCATTTTACCAAAGTGAAGATGATGTTGATGAAGAATCTGGATACCCTTTGGTGTTTGCTGATCAAATGCTTTAAATCTAGATGACTTCCGTAGTTTGGTAATAATTAAATAAGTTTGTTCTTCTGGCATGCCAACAGTATGGCAATCTATCATTAGTGCAAACAAGAATGTTACAAAATTATATTTTAATGGCTTTCTAAATATGAAACTACATTTGTATGATCTTTATGCTGTTTTTTTACTATTTCAAAATGTGGTTACAAGTCCGATACCCAACTCTTCTGCTAGCTCATCCCATACCGGCAGAAGTATTAAAACAACTAGAAATATCGCCACTGTCACCGCCGTTCTCCTCCATGTTCCGACCTCCGTCACGTCATTCAGGCAAGGTTTTCCGGCGTCCGCTGTAAAAATGTAATATGCTAACATCAAGAAAGTGATTCGTATATGACAAAAACCATAAAAAAGACAGAAAAAAGTTTTTAAGATGTAAGGGTAAACTAGTCAAAAATACAATTGTGTTGTGTACAAATCCCCTCTCGTGACATGTGATAAAATTACTTGTGTGGTCGTTGATGAAAAAAGTTTAATGACATAAAAACGTGTAATCGCATGTACATATCTAAAGTATTTTATACAATATTATTACATCTATCATCTACGTGAGAGATATACAAAATATGAAGATTTGAATTATATCAAATATAGTTTTTGTAATTGATGCCTAGTTTCTTTATCCTATGAGATAGAGGTAACCCGCATCACCTCCCCAGACCCTAGTTGGTTTTGAAAAGCACGCCTTAGGTGCTGCTTGGGTACAAGGCACGCTTGAGGCGAGAGTTGGCGCTTTCAGTGACGTAAGGCGGATGTTGCATGAGAAGCGCAAGAAAAACATGATTTCTAGGAAAAATTCCGTTTCAGGCGTGCGCTTCTCATATAGGGGTGTTTTTGTGCTCAAAGTGTTATACATTTAGCTAAAAAAGTTATGCAAGTAGGTAATCTATATATTAAAGCATATATAAACCTTTATAGCTATATTATGGGTAGGGGATATTAAAAACTATAGGATAAAAATTATAAACACCTAGCACTTCACGTACAAAAAGCCCTTCGCTTTTGCGCTTTGTGCTTCGGTTTTAGACCTTATCGCATCGGTGCACTTCTCGCTTTTAAACCAAGGACCCTACTCATGAGTGGGTTTTGCTAGGTATATTTGTTTGTTTGTTTAGTATAATGTTTATAAATAAAAAGGGCGTACCTGGTGCTGCAAAGAGTCCCGCGTTTTCGCAGGGTCCAGGGAGGGTCCGTCCCATTTAAGGGAAGATGTACACGGTCTTTCCCCCACATTTTGTGGGGAGGCCGTTTCCACGGATCGAACCTGAGACCTTCGGTCCCTTAGGAACAGCTTTTACCGCTGCGCCAAGGCCCGCCCTCAGTATAATGTTTATAAATAAACTACATTATTTTTAATATTGAATAAATTTATGGAGAGATTATTCGCCATGTCAAAGTAACTTATATTGTATATTACTATATCAATTAGACAAACTCAAAAAATCCAAATGGTAAACACAACTAATTAGAAATGCCATAAAGTTCAAAAAAGGTTATATTTTGAGTAGTCATCTTTTATACACATGTAACATAATAAAAGTACATATTGATTATAAAACCATAAAAAGGGTAAAACCAAATTTTGTTTGCCTACCAGCTAGAGGTTATTTTTAAAGCTTCATTGGTTAACTTATTATTTTGGAGGTCCACGATCTTTTTTCAAATTCAAATATAGAGCTTTATCATCCAAATGCGATATTTTCTTCCAAATATAGCTTTTTTTAAGCTTTTAAAAAAAATAAATTTGAAGCTATCAGAAGCCTGAGAGCTGTATGTCTAACATACCCCTTGTTGGGAAGTTGTGAGCTTTCAGACTCATACCTGGCATATCAACACATATAGTCCCCAAGGAAGCGATAAAGGTCCACCAAGCTGCATTCGGGAAAATTACTAAACAGTATAAATACTTTAATAGCGTCGTTGTTATAACATCTTACTACAAATATGATCTTTCAAAAGATCCTACACTTTCAGAAGTTCAAAAGGGAAAGCTGGCTGTTTGACAAACTCTGAATGATTAATAAGAGGTTAACCATTAAGTGCTGAACCATTAAGAGCTAATATATCGCTTAACTATTCAAAGGAAAATGTCTAACCAATTCAGATAAGAGGTCTTAACCATTCAGCATTAGACCTCTTAACCATTCAGCATTAGTATAATGCTTAACCATTCAGAGGCAAATGTCTGAACCATTCAGACATTTACTCGCGAAACAAACAGTCTGAACCATTAAGTGTTGAACCATTCAAACATCTGAACCATTAGGAGACTGATTCAGATGCTACCAAACAACCCTTAGAGGAATTATACAATCGACATACCACTCCAAGCCCAAGTAATAAATAGGTTGTCAAACCAAATCCAACAAGTGCATCCTTCCCAAAAGCACCCTGTGAGATGCATAATGGTAATTTTAAGGTTACCATTGTACAGAAAAATGCATGGAATTCTGCAGTCATTTACAGAATTTGGTTTTCAAACAAAAACCTGAACCACTCTTCCACCGTCAAGGCATCCGATTGGGAGCATATTGAAAGCCGAAGTAGTCAAACCACACCTGTAAAGTCAATTTCCAAAAAAACCCAAATTTCAGATGATTCATCCCGAATTACACGCAATATTTCACTCTAGATATGAATTGGTTGATTCAAAGCTTCAAGTTATGTTTCTCCCTCCAACAAGTCAAACAGGTTGTTAGTTATACTGTTAAGTTAATTTATATAATGGTTTAGTTATGTTTTTACTGCTTTCAATAGTTCAGTTCCAGTTCCTATTACATGGTATCAGAGCTAAAGCTCTAGTTACAATACGGACCCTAGCAGTCGTGCACTAATTCAATTCCAGTTCCTATTAGCAGAGCTAAGGCTCTAGGTACTATACAAACTCTAGTCGTCATCACTTGATACAAACCCTAGACAAGTGGCGCGAGTGCTCCGCCTCCCTGCCCCTATCCTTTTACTTTTCTACTTTTCATCCTGGTTCTTTTTTGTTCCAGTCAACGATTCCCATTCTCCTTACTGTTCTAGATGTTGTTTATTCTCAAAATATTTTTTCAAGACACCGCTATTGCCACCACCCTCAGAAGGCCCCGATCTACAAACCTGTGAAATTGTCATCAAAACACCACGGGGTGCCGCCACACGCCACCATAGATCTACCACTGCTGTTTCATGCCTACGCTTGAAAGTGGTGGATTGCCGGATTTTACTTAGTCTGCTATCGCCAAAATCGCCATGCCGGTGCAATCAAACCACACTTTCGCCGCCGTCATCCGCAACCAGAAAATCTTCGTCGGCCGCCAACTACCAAAATGGTCCCTAAAAGCGAAACTCTAATTTCAGCCTCTTTGAACCTCTTGACGTTGTTGAGTTCTGTTCCAGATGCGGTGTCGTCGTCACTATTCAACAGGAATACTTTTCCTCGGCACGGTTCATTAACGTGTTACTGTTCAGCAACACCTCCTGTTCTAGAAGCTGCTGATTCTAGATTCTGATTAGTGCTTACCAGTTTCCTAATCCTGTTCCAGTTCCTGTTCTTGTTTTTACAATAAACCTATTCCTGTTCCTTCACAAGAAACTTGTTCCAGTCCATGTTCTTGTTCTTACAAAAAATCCAGTCCCAGATCCTCATTCTTGTTCAGATTCCAGATTCTAGTACGTAGCAATAGTACAAGATGCAAGCTGAGCATGATTAACATCTATGCTCCAACTTGAGGGGTGTTAATTATATTAGTCAATTAATTATTAGGGTTTATTATGTTTAGTCCGGCCAAAGTTAGATTTTCCTAGAGTTTTTGGTCGTCTTTCCTATATATTGAAGTTTCCCTTTTATTGTACTTTACAGCTTTCAGTGAGTTCCTTTTACATGTAGAATGATTTGCAATGGTATTGACTAAATGATGTGTATTACAACGGAGGGGAACCCTCAATATATAGGAAAAAAACAAAAACCCTGGAGAAAACCTAACTTAGGCCTACGGGCTATATACTAATTAACCACAGTAATAGAAGACTAATATATATAACTATAAGCTTTGAACAGAATCTAGAAGACTAATCTACTAATTGAACGCAGTAATAGAAGGCTAATAGCCTAATATAACTAACTTGGGCCGCTAATCATGCCAACTTGTTAAAAATAAATTTTAAACTACGGCAGGAAACCAGGACAGGAGCAGAGCAGGAATCCGGGACATGAACAGGAGCAGGAATCCGGGACATGAACAGGAGCAGAAATCCAGAACACGACAGGAACAACGGAACAGGATCACGGGTATCGGGGACGAGAACAATAAGCTTTGAACAGAATCTAGAGCAGCGGCTTATGGGACAAGTGCTGGTAGAAAACAGTAACTCCACCAGTGAACTGAAAAGCTGCAACGACTAGGGTTCGTGGACAAGAAACAGGTTTCTCCAAGGAACATATACAAGCGGACTGTAGCTAGGGTTATGGCAAGATTCGGCAGCAGCAAAAGCTGTCTAGATGTGGTATCACGATAGCAGATTGTGGTGGCTGAGGTGCAATGCTGTCCGAAAAATAAATCTTGTAACTAACTGCAGATCTGGAACACGAACATGAAATAAGGACAGCAATGAACAGTAACCGGGCCGATGAACAGTGACGGGCCGTTGAACACAGCCTAAGAACGGCACGATTCAGATGAATAGTAGCATGTCGAATGAACTATGTGTCTTGATGACAATGCCGGTGTAGATGTCGATTAACAGTAATTGTAAAAATAGTGAACAGTGTGTTAGTGTGTGAGAACTGGAGCTAAAAGTAGCGCCATAGCGGTAATCTGGGCTTGAACTTGGAAGTTGGAACCGGATCTAGAATAGGAATGGAACTAGATCGTCAGTTGCGGCGGATAGGGTTTGTATCGTACCTAGAGCCTTAGCTCTCATACCATGTAAATTGAAATGGAAATGATATTGATTGAATGATGTGTATTAAAATGAGGGAAACCCTCAATATATAGGAAAGAACCAGATACCCAAGATTAACCTAACATGAGCCTACAGGCTATATACTAATACACCCTAATAATAGAACACCATAAACTCAAAAAAGGTAGCTGAAAAGGAAATGGATTGAACGAGTCAAAAAGTGGCCAAGAGTGTATCTTAAATACAATCACATACATTGCTATATTGAAATAATATGTTACTTAAAAAACTATAACTTATGTAATCATCTAACACACTAATTACTTACAAAAAGATTGATTTTTATTTTAAACAGTGTTCACCATCAACCCAGCCCCAACTCCTTTTGATTTGTACCAAAAAACAGCTCGACAACGAACAAAATAGAAGAATCTTGTCACCTAACATCAATATTTTCAATGTTTTGTAACAATTAGTAATGTGAAAGAAGTTAAATTCTAGGTAGACTGTGAAAAACAGAAATGTGATAGGATTCGGGGATTGAACTCAAGGGGGTATCGAGTAATTCGTGAAGCTGCAAGGAGCTTAGTTAATATGAATTTAGTTGTCTCTTCATTATTTAGATTCCTTATAATGTAATGGCTTGCTAATCAAGATTACTTGTTTGCAAAGCTAATGGCTTATTGCAAATCTAGGAAGTCTTAATATAGACAGAATACTAGATTAGGGTTAAGGGTTCTGGATATGCAGAAAATCAAGTCTTAAAGACTTTGGTATATCCCAATTTCTTGATGTGTGGGAAATATCTTGGTATTTCATTTGTTTTTGTGTTTATCTATTGAATTTAGTATGGTCTGTATGAGAATGTTGCATTGAATATAATATATTAAAATCCAAGAACAGTACATCACCAGCCAGCAATTACAAGTGGATGGATCGACACTGTGGCTCCATGCATCGCACTACAAAGATAAATAAACATCAAATAACAATCAAAACAACATTATAATCCCATTAAATAAAAGAGTGATTAGATATACTTTTTAAAATTAAACATTGTGAAGCAGGGAGACTTACGCGTAACCTAATGTGGCTCTACAAATGAGCCCGAGAAGTAAAGAGCCCTGAAAAAGCATGCTAGGAACCTGCACTAAATCAGCTGCAGCATCTGGTTTCAATGAAAGCAGCAGCCCAACAGCAAACATTGAAAGTGATAGTGTTGCCCCTGCAAAAGGGCCAGCAAGAGAAATGTCGACTTTTGTTTTTCTATCTGGGAGAATGGATTTAAACTGCAAACATCAAGATTGCATATATCAGTCTATTGTGAAGTAATTAAGAAATGTTCAATTTTCCTTCACATCAATAATTGAATATACCTGGGTGATTGCCCCAAAGCTTCCAAGAGTGATATTGGGAATGAAGAAGGCAATGCTCAATTTCACTTTCTTTGGGAAGGCAGCAAGAAAATGCCCAACTTCCTGCAGGGGATGAACTCTGTAAGCAATTCGAAAATATAAACTATAAATAATTATCCATGTTAAAAGGGAGGATAAAAAAAGTGTTTAATTTAGATACACTGATGGTCCCTATGGTTTAAGAAAAGTAACATGTTTAGGCACTAAACAAAAGAACTAACAGGTTTGGTATCGACTTTCAATCATAGTTATCAAAGGCATGAAGTGCACTCTAGGTGATAGGTTGGGCCTAAGGCCTAGGCGCGAGGCGCAAAACAAACTACGCCTGAGGAAAAAGAAAAGCGCACTGAAATAAAATATGAAAAGAAAAATATATTATGTAATGGAAAATAACACTTCCTTCAAATACCATAATCTTCAACATAAAGTACCAGAATCATCTCAAATACCAGGATACTTCAAAACCAAAATGTTCATACTTGAAAGCTAAAGGTTTATAAAGTAATAAATAGTAAAACTTGAAAATCAAAAGTTGTTCATCAATATTCAAAACTGCCATATGTGTCATCAACTTCAATTACATGGCCTTCATCTTCCTCCATTTCCTCAATATATTAATTAAAATTCATAAAGTAAAAGGCTGTGAGGATCTCGTTGTCATAACCTCGCCCGGTCCACTTGCCCCTCCTAGATTTTTCCATGCCATACTTCCATCATCATCAAAAACCCATTCGTCATCCATCCTCCCTGTCAACCACTCATTGCCATCATCGATTTCGTTCAAGGACATTGGAACATAGGCCACGGTCGAGCCATGTCGATTCTTAATCATCTTATTCTGCTTTGTACCCAAGTTCAGGAAAATTTTGGTGTCCCAGCCGATTTCGTTTCTATCAATGAATTTCTTTAAATGAATATTATAAAATAATAAAATTCATAAACAAATCTTTAAACGTTGTCCAATTCCGTTCACACCTGGATGCACTACAAGTCAAGCTTAGAAGTTAGAACCCAATAGCTAATTGTTGCAAATTCGGGATTCCTTTGCCATACACCCATACAATTTCCACCACTAGAGTCTTACATATCATGACATTACCACATATTATATATTTAAAAATAAATAGATAAAATAAATAAAACTAAGATAACTTACCATGAGCTATTTTACCTTGTTATCTCTTCGCAATTTCTAACCCAAAAACCCTCCTGGTTCACTCACTGAATCAACACAACCATGATCATATCATATTTGCCCTTGTTAGGGATGCAATCATGCAAACCAAGTGGCACTTCTCTATCAATATCCTTATTGTAGCAACAAAACTCCAGGTTAAGGTAGTAACCCGCTGCGTGCAAGGGATGGTGATGGTGAGAGTTCCATCTTTTGTTTATTATTTCGGACACTATAATGTAACCATGGTCTCTTCTGCCAAAGTTGTTTTAATTGTAATCTTAGCTCTTTCCATCGCTTTATAGACGTTATCTATATTGTTTTTTTTCTCGTTGTCAACTAGCCAAGCACTTGAACAAGAGAGCCCTAAATCTTGAGAGTGAAATGGACATTGGTCTGTAGTTATCATAAATTACATGTCCCACTCCTAAAGAATGAGATACAAAATGTGGAGCAGTGGGTTGGAGGGCATGTAGCCAACTAGCTGGCCGGTCAAAGTTTGGTTGTTCGGTTATGTTGGATGGATGGACAGATGGGAGACAAAAAAAACATTGGTTAATTTTCTAGTCTGTAGTGCTAAGGAACCGTTTTCATGGAGCAAGTGGATGATTTTTCTTATATGAAGAATGGTGAAAAAGTTTTAAGGCAACAACTATAATGATCATTCATACTTTACGCAATTCTCTTATGTAAAATGCTAATGGAGAAGATGAAGAACTTGTTTTGGACACATTGCGCGGCTCATTGCGGCATTGTTTTGATTAGATGCTTGAAGACATTGGTAAGATTGAATAGCTGGAAAAAAAAAACAATTGAGAAGGGTATTTTTCTTGTTGGTTATATTTATAACCATACACTTGTGTTAAACATGATGCGGGAATTTACAAATGACAATGAATTAGCAAGATGTGGAGTTACGAGGTTTGCAAGAACATCTCTCACATTACAAAGCTTGCCCAAACTTAAACTTGTAATCAGAATTGTATTTGATATATGTTTTGTTGTATTATTGAGTACATTAGGAGGTCCTTATATAGGATGATACAAACCATAAAACAAGGAGACATAAGCCATAAAACGAGGAAAACATAATGCATAAAGTAAGGATCCACTAGCATAAAGTAAGGATCCACTATGACTAATATTTATTGTCTAATATTCCCCCTCAAGCTAAGGCCGGGGTGCAACCTGTAGCTTGGATCTAAGAAGCAAGAACCGTTGTGAAGATAAGGGCTTGGTGAACACATCTGCAATCTGATCTTCTGTCTTTA
Organism: Flaveria linearis; assembly: GCA_024085815.1. Lineage (NCBI taxonomy): Eukaryota > Viridiplantae > Streptophyta > Magnoliopsida > Asterales > Asteraceae > Flaveria > Flaveria linearis. The sequence continues at coordinate 56,959 of JABSNV010001186.1, read as the reverse complement.
TAAACTGAACCGAGAGTTGTTTTTGAGCCACCTTCTCTCTAACGAAATGAAAATCAATTTCCACATGTTTTGTACGGGCATGAAAGACGGGATTTGCTGAAAGATAGGTAGCCCCTAGATTGTCACACCATAAGATGGGAGCTGATGTCATAGAAACGTGAAGTTCTTTCAGAAGAGCCTCTAGCCATGTTAGCTCAGCAACAGTATCTGCTAAGGCCTTGTATTCTGCTTCTGTGGATGACCTAGAGACGGTGCGTTGTTTACGGGCACGCCATGAAATGAGATTGGAGCCAAGATAGATGGCATATCCCCCCGTGGATCGACGGTCATCAAGAGAGCCAGCCCAGTCGGCATCAGAAAAGGCAGTAAGAGAGTGGTCATGAGCATCCGTGTATGCATGGATGACAGGGGCTGAATTTTGCTGAATCAAAAGACCAAAATTAGAAGTGCCATGAAGATACCGAAGAATCCTTTTGACCGCAGACCAGTGATTTTCAGTTGGAGAGTGCATAAACTGACAAACTTTGTTGACTGCAAAGGTAATGTCTGGTCTGGAGAGAGTCAAGTCCTGTAAGGCTCCAACTATCTGTCTAAATTGAGCAGGATCAGCAAGCTGAGGGCTGTCACCAAGAGCTAAATTGGAATTGATTGCCATTGGAGAGTTAACCGGTTTGGATTGAGAAAGACCTGCCTTGTGAATAAGGTCTGAGATATATTTATTCTGAGAGAGAATCAGATCATTACCTTTGGGAACCACCTCAATGCCCAAGAAGTATGAAAGTTGACCCAGGTCTTGGATCGCAAACTTGGTGCTTAATTGTTGAGTGATATGATTGATCAGCCGCGGATTGTTACCGGTGAGAATAATGTCATCGACATAGACAAGCATATAAAGTAAAGCACCATGATGGGAGTAAATAAATAAGGATGGATCCGTCTTAGAACCCAAGAACCCAAGCTGTAATAGGGCCCCTGAAAGGCGATTAAACCAAGCCCTTGGAGCTTGTTTGAGACCATATAAGGACTTGTGAAGCAAGCATAGATGATCCGGTTTTTGGGAATCTATAAAACCTGGTGGTTGGCGCAGATAAACAGTTTCTTTAAGATCACCGTTTAAAAAGGCATTCTGCACATCAAGTTGTCTAAGTGGCCATTTCCTTGAGACGGCAAGAGATAAAACCACACGGACCGTAGTGGATTTAACCACTGGGCTAAATGTCTCACGGTAATCTATTCCCGGTCGTTGGTTGAAACCCTTTGCTACTAGACGAGCTTTGTAGCGTTTGATGTTGCCATGTTCATCACGTTTTAACTTGTACACCCACTTACAATCGACAATATTAGCATTAGGGACAGGTGGTACTAGGGTCCACGTACCATTTCTCATTAAGGCTTTGAATTCCTCGTTCATGGCAGTGCGCCAGTGAGGATTTTTGTTGGCAACAGCGAAGGTTGAAGGTTCGGTTGGTGTTGAGTTGGTGGAAGTATGAAAAGCCGAGGCATTGTAGGGAGTCCTAGGTTTAGGATTTTGTCTTAGGTTGGAGGGTCGGGAACGAGTTTGAGCTCCAGGGTGTGCGGAATCAGTAATATATTGGGTGGTGGGGATTGGTTGAGTGTGGCGACGGCTGTATGTGTATTGTAGAGGTGGTTGTGGTAGGGGTGGTGGATCCTATAAAAGTGTATTCACGACGCAATAAAACAAAGAAAAAAGGAGTCGGGTTAGAGGCAAGCAATCTGGAGCAGCTTGACTTGATTTATGGATCAGGGTTTGACCCATTCAACCCATTACGTGAGGACGTAGGTGTGGGAAACATTGGCATCCAAAGACGCGTAAGAAAGAAAGATCAGGTTTATGATGAAAGAGTTGTTCTAGAGGTGAGATGTGTGAGGAAGTGCGAGAGGGCATGCGGTTAATCAGGTATGCTGCAGTTTCAAATGCAAAATTCCAGAAACGCATTGGAACACCAGATTGTGCCAATAGTGTGAGGCCAGTCTCGACCACATGACGGTGGCGTCTCTCAACGAAGCCATTTTGCTCGCTTGTGTGCGGGCAGGAGAGACGATGTATGATGCCAAGAGTTTTAAAAAAGGAGGATAAGTTGCGAAATTCTCCTCCCCAATCTGTTTGGACAGCTTTTAAGTGCGTTTTAAACTGTCGTTCAGCCATTGAATGAAACTGTTTAAAGGTGTTGAAAACATCAGATTTTTGTTTAACAGGAAAAAGCCACATGTATCTGGTGTAATGGTCAACACAAAGCAAAAAATAACGATGTCCATAAAAAGAAGCAACTGGTGCCAGACCCCAAACATCACAAAAAACTAAATCCAAAACACAAGAACTTTTATAGTTGGAAGAGGACAAATGCATCTTTGAAGATTTTCCCATAGGACATGAGTTACAAAAAGGAAAAACAGAATTTGTAACAGGCAGACTATATCCTGAAATCATTGACTTTAAAACTTGAGAGTGAGGATGTCCAAGTCTTTGATGCCAAGTTGTAGGAGATGCTCGAACAGTTGAAAAGGCAGTATGTGAAACAGGATGAAATTGTGGAAGATGAAATGAGTAGAGCCCGTCTTTACTTGGACCCGTGAGGAGGATAGTGCGGGTAACCGTATCCTTCACACAAAAAAAGGTAGCATGAAATTCAAAGAATACATTATTGTCTTGACAAAAACGTTGTACAGAAAGAAGGTTTCGTTTGATTTCAGGAACATGAAGAATTTTGTTAATGGAAAGGGTTTTATTGGGTGATTCAAATTTTGTAGAGGCAATATGAAGAATGGGTAAACTTGTGCCATTACCAACAAATAGAGAATCCTTACCGTTATAAGGTTCAGAGTCCTCAAAGCCACTGAGATTAGGTGCCACATGACTATTAGCACCAGTATCAGGCAGCCAAGATGATGTTTGTGACCGATGATCAGCATAGTTTGCTTGAGGAGCCTGTCGTGGTGAGCAAATAGTGGTTGGGTCACGGTTGGGACATTGTGAAGGAACGTGCCCAATGCCACACCTGTTGCAAGAACCGTAGACTGTATTCTGATTAGATGCCCAAGAAAATCTAGAATCAGTACCTGTGTTAGGGCCAGATTGGCGGTTGTTTTGATGGTTGTTGAACCGGCCACGGCCCCAGCGATTGTACACCCCACGGGTGGCAGATCCACGGCTAGTGTAAAATGCCTGATTGGATTGTGATGCAGGTTGAACAGTAAGGCCCAGTTGGGTCATTAATTGCTGAAGAGACTTGATGGTTTCATCTGGTAGTTGGGGGCTTGAGCTGCTGTTAGAATGTGAGGAATTTTGGTTGGCAGTAGCCAAAAAGGCTTGAGCTGTTGGAATGACAGGAACAGCCTTGTTTATCATGTACTCGTAGTCTGCAAGGAGGCTTGGAAGTTCTAAGAGAGTAACACAGGGCTGCCTTCCAATCAGGTTGGGTTTCAAAGAGTTGTATTCTTCTCTTAGACCTGCAATAACAAGCATAACAATATCTTTGTCTTTCATTGGCTCACCAATGTTTGCTAGGGCATCTGAGTATTCTTGTGCTCGTGTAATATAATCAGCGGATGTCTCTTCTGGCTTCATCTCCATTTTGAGAAGTTGGGTTTTAAGAGTGTATTCTCGAGAGGATGTGTGTGGTGCATAAGCACGTTCCAAGGCGAGCCAAAGTTCACGAGAAGTATCACCTTGGACATGCTTAAATGATGCCTCAGAAATAGTGGAAAGCAGGAGCATACGAATGTGAGCATCATTGGAGATCCAAGCAGAATAGTCTAGGTTGTTTTGAGGTTTGGTTGGAGGTTCTGTGTCAGAGGCAGAGGATGTAGAGGGAAGGATTTTAGGTGGACAGATTAGGGAACCATCAATGTAATCAAAAAGATCATTTGTGATTAGAAAGGGTTGGATCATAGTCTTCCAGAAACCGTAATTGGTAGGACTCAATTTGAACCCAAACTTGTGAGAATTGTGGGTTGTTTTGACTGTGGATGTGAAGGCGGTGATGGTCATTGTGGACCGATGATAGAGGAGCAGCTGTGGCTAATTGGGAAAAAAAAAAAGAAGGAAGAGCAGCTGTGGCTGTGGGTTGTAATCAGAAGACGCTCTGATACCAACTTAAACTTGTAATCAGAATTGTATTTGATATATGTTTTGTTGTATTATTGAGTACATTAGGAGGTCCTTATATAGGATGATACAAACCATAAAACAAGGAGACATAAGCCATAAAACGAGGAAAACATAATGCATAAAGTAAGGATCCACTAGCATAAAGTAAGGATCCACTATGACTAATATTTATTGTCTAATACCCAAGCACAAGATAGCTTTGAGAAACATGTTTGCAAGCAAAAAATGAAGTTAAATGGAGAAAATAACAAAAAGGAATAAGAGCTAATGACATCGTATTCACACCTAATTTTCAGAACAATGTTCATTTCACTCTCAAGATTATGGGCCCTCTTGTTCGAGTGCTTCGACTAGTCGACAACGAGAAGAAGCCCACAACATATTATGTCTATGAAGCGATGGAAAGAGCTAACAAAGTAACAATGCAATTAGAACAACTTTGGGAGAAGAGACCAACGATTACATTAAAGTGTCTGGAATAATTGACAAAAGATGGCATTGTCACCTTCACCATCCCTTGCACGCAAGGGTAATTTATCTTAGTTTTATTTATTTATTTATTTATAAATATATAATACTTGTTGAATTTCATGATATGTAAAACCCGAGTGGTTTTATCTTAGTTTTATTTATTTATTTATAAATATATAATACTTGTTAGTAAAACTAAACAAACTGGCTCAAAGATCAAACTAGAAAACAAAAGAAAACAGGAAGATAATGGAGCAGTCAGCCCGATTAATATTCAAAAAACATAAAGGAAAAGATGATATTTTTTTGGTACATTTTCCATCTAATTCTACCACCTATTTATAAAGAAAACAAAATTTTGCTAATAAAATAAAATTATACTAATTGCTTAAATCAAGCATTAAATCATAATTGATTGATTCAATCAATCAATTACTGAAGTTTATTCTTGGACCTTGATTTTGACTGCTCAATCATTGGAATTAACTTGTCAATCACCCCCTTAATTCCAATCTGCCTGCTTCAATTTCTTCAACCCTTAATTTTTCCCTCATTTCAATGAACTTGAGTCTGGATAGGGCTTTTGTCAAGATATCCGCTGCTTGTTCTTTTCCACTTATGAATTCGACTTTAACCAAATTTTGTTCAACACATTCACGAATAAAATGGTATTTTGTGTCAATGTGTTTGCTTCTACCATGGAACACAGGATTTTTCATTAATTCAATGGCTGAACGATTGTCTACTAGCAACTTTATTCCTTCAACCTTCTGGTTTGTCAAATCTTCGAGCATCCCTTTCAGCCATATGGCTTGGCAGGCAGCAGCTGTTGCTGCCATAAATTCAGCCTCGCAAGAGGATAACGCCACCGTGCTTTGTTTTTGGCTGCACCAAGCAATCGGTCCACCACCATAAAAAAGACCATTCCAGCTGTACTTCTCCCATCATTCCGATCAGTTGCGTGAGAGTTGTCGCTGAATCCAATCAGCTTTGCGTCTCCATTCTTCATATAATTAATGCCAAAATAAGTTGTTCCCTTCACATAATGTAAAATATGTTTTACAGCTTCCATATGTGTTGCTCTTAGTGTCTCCATAAACCTGCTGACCATCCCTACTGCATAACACAGGTCTGGCCGTGTATGAGTAAGATAACGAAGACTTCCAATGATCCTTCGATATTTTGTTGGATCGACCAGAACACTATCATCATTTTTCACCAATCTAAGACCAGGTTCCATGGGATATTTTGTGGGATTGCAATCCCACATCTTCGAGTTTTTCAGGATCTTTGTCGCGTAGCCAGCTTGCTTCAAAGATATTCCACCATCTGTTTGGCTTACTTCGATTCCCAAATAATAAGTCAACATGCCAAGGTTGCTCATTTCAAAATATTCAGCCATTTTTCTTTTGAAATTCTCAATTTTCTTTGCGTTTGAACCAGTGACGATCAAATCATCCACGTACACTCCAACAATTATTACTTCGTTGTTGTATACATGTTTGTAAACCGCGTGTTCTCTTTGACTTCTTTTAAAACCAAGATCTTTAAGAGTAGTATCCAACCTTATGTTCCAAGCTCGTGGAGCTTGACGCAATCCATATAACGCCTTTGAGAGCTTATACACCATGTGCTCATTCCCGGGTATCTTGAATCCGTCAGGCTAGTCCACGTATACCTCCTCCTTCAATTCTCCATTGAGAAACACAGTTTTCACGTCTAAGTGATGAACTGGCCACCCAAATCGAGCTGCCAAAGCGAGCAGTAGTCGCACTGTCTCCATACGAGCCACTGGTGCAAATGAATCTTCATAATCTATCCCCTACTTTTGAACATATCCTCTCGCAACAAGTCTTGCTTTGTAGCGAGTGATTTTCCTTCTGCATCTTTCTTCGCTTTAAAGAGCCACTTTAAACCAATTGGTTTGTGGCCTTTTGGCAAATCAACTAGTTTCCAGGTCTTGTTTCTTTCGATTGCATCAAGCTCTTCCAACATAGCTTTTCGCCATTCTTTTCTTCCTTTTGCTTCAGCATAGGTAACTGGTTCTTCGGTGATCGCCAACAATACTCGTTCGAATTCAACCTGTTGAATAGAATGAGTTCTATCATAAACATTTGAGATAGGACGAAAACCTTGTGTGGGTGTATTGTCATATTCTGAATCGCCATTCTGTGAAATTGAATCAGAACTTGCTGAACCGGACCCATGAGTTGAACTGGATGGACTGAAGTCACTGAACTCATTAAAAACTGTACTGTTTGTTGGGTTAACTGGGCCGTTGAAAGAATCTGCTGCACTACTATTCTGGGCTGCTGTGTTCTGCCCAGAATGTGTTGTTTGACTTGGACTGGTGTCTGTGACAGCAGCATTCTCGGCCTGGTCAGAGTTGACCAGGTTGGTTCCTGTTGACAGTGGGATTTCTCCCATTTCTTCGACCTCAACAGAAAAATCAGCCTTGTCCTCTTCTTTATTCCAGCTCCAAGAATTTTTTTCATCAAAATAAGCATCTCTACTAACACAAAGTCTGTTTGTTAATGGATTAAAAAAACGATGAGCTTTACTACCTGGTTCACTGACAAGATACACCATTGGAACGCTTCTATCATCCAGTTTTGTGGCCTTGATGGAAGGCACTTTGACATAAGCTTTGCATCCAAATACCTTCAAATGATCTAACCGTGGCTTTCTCCCTTTTAGTGCTTCATAAGGTGTTTTATCTTCCAAAGCCTTTGTAGGGGTTCTGTTCAAAACATAAACTGCATGTCTGACAGTTCACCCCACAACCATTGTGGCAACTTCATGGCTTTCATCATTGATCTTGTGACTCCCAAAACAGTTTGATTTCTCCTCTCTACTACACCGTTTTGCTGCGGTGTATAGGGAGCAGTCAAGTACCTTCTAATCCCGTCTTCATTACATAATTGCTTGAACTTTGAGGAAACAAATTCCCCTCCACGATCTGTTCTCAAAGCTTTAACTTTACATCCAAATTCAGATTCTGCAATACTTTTGAACTTGGAAAATGCCTCGTAAGCTTGGTCTTTGGATTCGATAATATACACCCACATAAATCTACTAAAATCATCGACAAGAAGCAAGAAATACCTGTTTTCAGATGATGTGGAAGGTGTAATTGGTCCGCAAAGATCTGCGTGTATCAATTCCAAAGGCTGTTCAGCCCGATAAGTTGACAATGATGGGAAAGGAAACCTGCGATGTTTTCCTGCCAAACATGCTTCACAAAGTTCTGATTTGTGATCAATAATAGGCAGCCCATCCACCAATCCACCTTTTGTCAACTTTCTCAATGTTTCAAAGTTAAGGTGACCAAGGCGTGCATGCCAAAGCCAAGCCATGTCGTCCATTTTTGACAATAGGCACGTTGATGGCACCGTGTGCAACTTTATTTTATAAAGTCTGTTTGCAGCTGATAGAAACCTAGGGACTTGATTGAATTTAAACAAGAAAACAAGAACACAACTGCAGTCCTCTTCGAGATGGACCAGTCTCCAAACTACAAACCAGTGAAATATCAAAAGTACTCCCCTAATTACCAAACAAAAACAACTATTAATACTACTACTATCAGTTAAGTAATCACTTCCACTTCCCCACTCAGCCACTAATAAATTATTGCATTAATACCACTATCAATTATGTAATCTCTTCCATTTCCCCACTAGTCCCTAATTGGGTTCACTAACCCACTGTTCAATAACCCGCTGAAGTGCCCATGGGCTGCTGGGTTGACCCGTGGATCCTTATCAATTCTTCCGCCCCGGAAAAACGACTTGTCCTCAAGTCGAGTAGGAGAAAAGTGGTCTGCATCTGTGTTAACCGGTTCCTTGAATGGTTCAATGGTAATGTGGTGAAAGGTAGCTGAATTTTGCACACCCTGTTCCACTCCTTGCAACTTGTATTTTTGACCATTGATGGAGAACATCAAAAACATTTTACTCCAGTTTGCTTGAACGGTATTCAAAGTGGCCAGCCATTCAATGCCGAGAACTACATCCGCTCCCCCTAAAGAGAATGGATAGAAGTCTTGTATGATTTGAAGATCATCTAGCTGCAACACAACATTCTTGCAGATTTGGTTACATTGAATGACATCCCCATTGCCAATTCGCACACCTAACGGGGCTACATTTTGTGTGGCCAACTTAGCTTTTTCGACTAGTGTATCAGTCACAAAATTATGGGTTGATCCACCATCGATCAGAACCAAGACCTTGGAGGAGTGAATAACACCGTGAAAAGTCATAGTTGAAGTAGGTGACTTACCTAGCAACGCGTGAAGGCTGATTTCAGCCAAGTCTTCTTGATCAGTCTGCTGTTCATCCCCTTCTGTGACTGTTGGAGCTGCTGCCAAGAGTTGAAATTTACCTGTTTTGCAGCGATGACCTGGTACGTATTTTTCACCGCAGCGAAAGCATTCTCCCTTAAGAAACCGGGACTGTTTTTCAGTCTCAGAAATACGAAGGGGTTGATCTTGTAAAGGGGTTGCAGTGGAAGTGACAACTGATGAAGAAAATTTGGTGTTTGTAACCTCACTCGAACTCTTACCGGCTTGAGCCTGTCCTTGTTTAGTTTCATACTCCATGGCCAAACTCATAGCGTTGTAAACCGTTCTAGGCTTATGAATGCGGACATCCGATTTAAGTTCTTCTTTAAGCCCGTTTAGAAACACCCCTAGTAAGCAATGATCGGGCCAGTTGGAAACCCGTGCGGATCTTTTTGCGAATTCTTGGCGATACTCCTGAACGGTGCCGGTTTGTTTGATGGCACACAAGAATTCATCTGGATTTTGGAACTCGGCCGGACCGAAGTTCTTGTGCAAGGCATGGACGAGCTCTTCCCAATAGGCAATGGACTGGTCTGCGGATAGCCATGAATACAAGTCCAGCGCCTCCCCTTCAAGGTGCATAGAGGCTATATCCACCTTATCTTCATCTGAAACATTGTAGTATTTGAAAAACTTTTCTGCTTTGAGTATCCAGCCCCTCGGATCACCACTGCTGAAAGCCGGTAGGGTGATTTTTGTTGAAGGTCGGTGCTGGTTATGCTTCCACAAGGACTCACCATCTTCAAAGCAACTAGAATTACCACTGGACTTGTCCCTCGCTGTTCCCTTTGATTTAAGGGCAGCCACATCTGCTTTGAGTGACTCGAACGTCTCCAATCGTGCGGCGATTGCCGCCAATTGAGCGGCAATTGGATCTGTTTGACCGCTGCTGCCATCGGGATTACTCCGGGTGTTTGGTGCCATTTCGATTTTCCCGGCAATGGAACCAAATGATAGAAACCTAGGGACTTGATTGAATTTAAACAAGAAAACAAGAACACAATTGCAGTCCTCTTCGAGATGGACCAGTCTCCAAACTACAAACCAGTGAAATATCAAAAGTACTCCCCTAATTACCAAACAAAAACAACTATTAATACTACTACTATCTGATGCGTTCATGTTTGTATATGTTTTAAGTGTTTAAATGTATGCGTTTAAACGTGATTTTATTATCGAACGGAATCACTTTGTCCCGCTTATGAAACGCAGGTATTTGGAGCTAAAAGGAAGAAATTGAGCGTAAGAGAAAGATAGATGAGATCTGGAACACGAGAAGACAACAAAAGAAGCTCAGAGGCAAAATTATGCATGGGACGTAACTTACGTCCTCCAGGACGTAGCTTACGTCCTTACCCTATTTCTCCTGTTTTGTGGACGTAAGACAGTAGCTCAGGACGTACACAAGAGGAGAGGACGTAGCTTACGTCCTTATGGACGTAACTTACGTCCCTATCCTGGGTTGACCAAAACTTTCGGGTTTTGACCACATTTAAGGGGGGAATTAGGGCAAAAACAGATTAAGCAGTAGCAGCCGCGGGAAGAGAGGAATTTGGGCGATTTTGGAGCTCCTCTCTACTTCTCTAACTCATTTTCATCATCATCAAAGTGATTCCAAATCCAAGTGCCATGGAGTTGCAACCAAGATCATCAACCGGATTCCACGCTTCAATCAACATGAGAGGCTAAGCTTCTTTGGGTTTTCCCCCGGTTCGTGTATTGTAAGACTATGGTTTGTTAACATTTGAAAACTAGATTGCATCCTTGTGTTGTGTATTTGATTGCTTGAAACATTTATGTTAGTACTTTGATCTTAACTTGAATTCCCAAATTGAATGAATGATTATGAAATTTGTCTTTGAGAAATGGAGTTGGTCATGTGTGCTATGTATATGTAGAGTTTGAATGTTCTTGTGTAATGAAGTGTATTATTGTCCGTGTTAACGTTGACGATTCTTGACACCTAAACCGTGTAATGATGAACTCGTTAGCATAAATCACACCTTTGATGCAAGTTAGTTGGATTGGTAGAACCATAACCTTATGATATCAACCGGGGTTGAACCTTATTATTAAACGTTGTTTTGTTAACCATTGTTCTAAGTTTGCCAAGTTTTATTAATCATTTTACGTAACCTTTGTGTTTTGTTCATTTCTTTGTGTTGGACAAAGTTTCAACACCATTTCAAGTAAACATATCAAGCTTTTATAAACAAAATAGCAAGCTTCATAATTAACTCGATAGTCCAATTCAAGTCTAAACACAAACCACATACTCCTTGTGATTCGACACCCTTCTTACCATTTGCTACATAGTTTTGGTACTAAGGAACTATACAAATACTATCTTTGACTAGTGCACGCGACAAGCCGGTCAAATTTTGGCGCCGTTGCCGGGGAGTAGTGCGCTTTGTGTGTAGAATTGCGTTGACTAGTTTGTAATTTTCTGTTTAAGTGTTTGGTTATTTTTTTTTTGCATCATTCCTTTTCCCTTGTTATGCTGGGTGTGTTATTTGTGTAGATCACAGGTAGTGCATGCATACTAGAGCATCCGGAAGAACATCTCCGTTGGTGTTTGAACCGGAAATTGAACGCTTTGCAAGAAGGAACCGAGCCAACCAAATGGAGGGAGGTAGTAACAACCGACCCCCACCACAACACAGCATTCCACAAAATTCACCACCACCACCCACTAATGACCATAACCCCAACCCAAACCGTAGACGAACCCATATCCATAGTAACCCAACTTTTGAACATGTGAACCAAAACCCCATGGGTCACTTTGGCCCACCAAACTTAGATGAGCTAAGAAATGCCATTCATGACGATGAGCCATTTAGTGTTCCATCTTACCAATCACCCGAACGGGTGAGTGTTCACACCTATCACACGGGTGATAGTGATGATTATGAGTATGACAATGAAGGCAATGGGGGGTTCTACAATGAAGGAGGGTATGCTGGTGATTATGGCTACCAAGGTGATAATTATGATGAATGGAACCATGGGTATATGGAGAATGAGAACTACAACTACAACCGTCAACATAGACAAAACCAATTTAGGAATCCAAACATGAATGCCAACCCAAACCGAATTCCTCAGTTTGTCGGTGTAGCTAATCAAGGACCACAAAGAAGATACCCAATGCATCAAGAAGTGAATGGTCCCCCACGCCAACAACCTCAACAAGCTCGAACACAAGGCGTGAATGGTAGGTTTCGACCCATCATATCGGACAATGTTTCTCCTATTGTTCCCCCGATTCCGGGAAGGCGTTCATTTGATTGCAAGCCCAACTACATCAACATCTTACCTCACTTTCATGGCATGTCAACGGAGGAGCCTTACACACATATATCCGAATTCTCCGACATATGTGGCACGATTGGAGGACACAATTTCTCACAAGATGAGGTGCGTTTAAGATTGTTCCAATTTTCATTGAAGGACAAGGCAAAGCAATGGTTTTTAACCTTGCCGGCTAATAGTATTCGAACATGGGAGAAATGCAACAAGTCTTCCTTGACGAATACTATTCAATGGCCAAAACGGATGAAATGAGGGACGAGATCCGGACATTCCAACAACAATCCGGAGAGCCACTTCATGAAGCTTTTACTCGTTTTAAAGAGTTGATAAGAAAATGTCCACATCACCAAATTGAGCTTTGGGAGCTAGTGAAGAGTTTTGTGAACGGATTGACAAAAGAAGAAAGGAAGTACCTCAAGTCTACTAGCAATGGAACCTTGTTGAATAACCCCGAGGAAGAGGATTGGGAGTTCCTTGAAAGGATGAGTAAGAACTCAAGAGCCGAAGAATCCGCGGATAGGAAAGCAAAGCACCCTATTCCAAAATCCACCTCCGACATTGACTCAAGTGCAAAGGATCGAATAGCCGCGTTGGAAAGGGAGTTAGCTCGCATGAAGAAGAAAGATGTAAATGCGGTTCAATTCGCGGTTTGTGAAGAATGTGGGGACATTGGTCATAGAGCCGATAGTTGTCAAGTAAACATGGCTCAAGGAACCGAAGAGGTGAATCAAGTTTATGGAGACCGGAAGCCTTTTGACATGAACTCCAACACTTATCATCCAGGTTTGAGGAACCATCCCAACCTTAGGTATGGCAATCCTTCAAACCAAATGAACCCAAACTTTCAACCGGTAAACCAAGGTGGACAAGGCTATCAAAACCGCCAAGGGAACAATCAAGGGGAAATTACAACCAAGGTGGCTACCAAAGGAATAACTACAATCAAGGAGGTAATCAAGGCTACAATCGGGATGGTAACTTCCAAAGAAACTACAACAATAATCAAGGTGGACCATCGGGAAGCCAAGGTGGTGGAGATGACTCGTTGAGTGCAAAGTTAGATGCTCTTATGAACATGGTGAAAGAATCTAACAATGACATCAAAGAGATGAAGAGAGCAAATGAAGTAAGAGATAAGTCACATGAAGCTCTCGCAAGACAAGTTGGTCAACTAGCCGAAGATTTGGGCCGACTTAAGGGAAGCGGTGGAAGATTGCCAAGTGATACAACCGTGAATCCACAACATCAAGGCTCAAATTCTAAAAACACACGCGAGGTATCAATTAATAAACTTACTTTGCGTAGTGGTAAGTTAGTCGACAATGGTGTTAAACCACCACCACCCCAATTTGTTGAAGGGGTGGTGGAAGATGTTACTGATGAAAGTGACGATGAGGGTGAAAGTAGCCAAACGGGTCAAAATGAAAATTTTTCTGAAAAATCTAAAACCAAACCCATTGAGGTTACACAAACTCCTAAGGCTAAGGAAAAGGTGGTGGAGAGTAATACCGTCCCTTTTCCCGAAGCTCTTAAGGCACCCTTACAAAAAGTGGTAAAGAAAAGAGGCCCACAACAAGATGAAATGTGGGAAATTTTTAAACAAGTGAAAATTAATTTGCCACTTTTAGATGCAATCAAACAAGTTCCTTCATATGCTAAGTATTTAAAAGAATTATGTACCCAAAAGAGAGCTCATAAATTCCCTAAAAAGCTTGATTTGACTGAAAATGTGAGCTCTATTCTTTCGGGTGCCCTTCCACCTAAACTACAAGACCCGGGAGCGCCTATTATACCTCTTCAAGTGGGAGAATTTAAAATGACAAGGGCACTCTTGGATCTTGGTGCTAGTGTAAGTATTTTACCGGGTAGCTTGTATGATCAATACGACTTTGGTCCGCTTCAAGAAGCTAGACCACCGTGGTATTGGCCGATTTAACACCCAAGCTTCCCCGTGGGATAATTACTGATGTGATAGTAAAAGTTGAGAATTTTTATTATCCGGTGGACTTTTTAGTACTTGATTATGTTTCCATAGATCAAACCAAACAACCTACGGTTATCTTAGGTCGACCATTTTTGGCAACTTCAAATGCTCAAATCAATTGTAAAACGGGAACGGTTGACATGACATTTGGTAACAATAGGTTGAGACTTAATGTATTTTCAGGAATGACTAACCCTCCCATTAATGATGAATGCTACATAGCCGACATTATTGATGAGTGTACACCTCTATGCGACATGGTCGTTGATGAGGAAAACACAATGGAGGATTGTTTCATGTTTGACAGGTTGAGAGTGGAAACTGAAAAGCAACTAGAGGAGGAAGAAAGGGAGATAATGAGTGTGGCTATGAGGAGTGAACGACCACCATGGTCGGTTCAAGTGGAGCCACTACCCGAGAAGATCGACACCGGGTTGAAACCTTCATTGCAAGAACCACCACAAGTTGAATTGAAAGAATTACCAAAGCATTTAAAATATGCTTTCCTTGGTAAGAATGAAACTTTACCTGTTATTATTGCTTCTAATCTATCTATTGAACAGGAAGGTGCGTTGATGGGGTGTTGATTGCTAACAAGGAGGCGATTGGATGGACTATTGCGGATCTAAAAGGAATTAGCCCCTCAATTGTTATGCACAAAATCATCACGGATCCGGAAGTCAAACCATCACATGATGCCCAACGAAGGTTGAACCCAAACATGAGAGAGGTAGTCAAGAAGGAGGTATTGAAGTGGCTAGATGCAGGTATCATCTTTGCAATCTCTGACAGTACTTGGGTGAGCCCTACACAAACTGTACCAAAAAAGCGGGCATCCAAATTGTTAAAGATGACTCAGGTAACGAGGTAGCTACCCGGCCAGTAACCGGGTGGAGAATTTGTATTGATTACAGGAAATTAAATGCTGCTACCTCAAAAGATCATTTCCCCTTACCATTTATTGATCAAATTGTTGAGAAACTATCAGGTCAGAAATTTTATTGCTTTCTAGATGGTTATTCAGGTTATAACCAAATAGCTATTCATCCTGAAGATCAGGAAAAGACCACATTTACTTGCCCTTATGGCATGTTTGCATTTAGGCGAATGCCCTTTGGGTTATGTAATGCCCCCGCCACCTTTCAAAGGTGTATGATGAGTATCTTTTCAGATATGGTGGGGGAGTCATTAGAAATCTTCATGGATGATTTCTCAATTTTTGGCACATCTTTTGAATTATGTTTGCTTCAATTAGAAAAAGTTTTAAAAAGATGTGTTGAAACCAATTTGGTCCTTAGTTGGGAAAAGAGCCATTTTATGGTTCAAGAGGGGATAGTATTGGGTCATGTTGTGTCTAGCCGTGGGATAGAGGTAGACCATGCCAAAGTGAAGGTTATTTCCACTTTACCTCACCCCACTAATGTTAAGGGCATTAGGTCCTTCTTGGGGCATGCCGGTTTTTATAGAAGATTCATAAAGGGATTTAGTGTCATAACCAAACCATTGTGTAATCTACTGTTAAAAGATGCCCCATTTGAGTTTAATGAAGAATGTGTAAAAGCCTTTGACATCTTGAAGCAAAAACTAATTGAAGCTCCAATCTTGCAATCACCTAATTGGAAATTGCCTTTTGAAATAATGTGTGATGCGAGTGACTATGCTATTGGAGCTGTCTTGGGTCAACGGGTTGATAGGAAACCCGTTGCCATATACTATGCAAGTAAAACCCTCTCAGATGCCCAATTGAATTATACAACAACTGAGAAGGAATTACTTGCGGTGGTATATGCTTTAGATAAATTTCGGTCCTATATATGGGGTAGCAAGGTTATTGTCTATTCTGACCATTCTGTTGTTAGGTACCTCATGGAGAAAAAGGACGCGAAACCAAGGTTGATTCGTTGGATTTTGTTATTGCAAGAATTCAATCTGGAAATCCGAGACAAGAAAGGAAGTGAAAATGTAGTCGCAGATCACTTGTCAAGAATTCAACCGGTGGAAGAAGATACCACGCCGGAGATAAATGAACAATTCCCGGATGAACACATCATGTCTATCACCACCAATAACCCCTGGTACGCCCATTTTGCAAACTATTTGGCTACAGGTACATTGCCGGAAGGATGGAGTAGAAGAAAGAAACAACACTTCAAGGCTCAAGCAAAACATTACATTTGGGATGAACCGGACCTCTTCAAAGTGGGAGCCGACCAAATCATCCGAAGATGTCTACCGGATGAGGAGATCCCATGTGTATTGAGCATGCTTCACGAATCGGCATGCGGAGGACATTTCAGTGGACAAAAGACGGGTCACAAAGTCCTTTCTTGTGGTTTTTATTGGCCGACCATCTTCAAAGACTCCCATGAATTTGCCAAGAATTGCATAAGATGCCAACAAATGGGGAGTGTGACAAGAAGAGATGAAATGCCTATGCAACCAATTTTGGTGGTGGAAATCTTTGATGTTTGGGGCATTGACTTCATGGGCCCTTTTCCAAACTCTTTTGGTAATCTCTATATCTTGGTGGCGGTCGATTATGTCTCTAAATGGATAGAAGCAATCGCCACCAAGACCAATGACCATAAGGTGGTATGCAAGTTTGTCCAGACCAACATTTTTTCAAGATTTGGTATCCCTCGCGTGATAATAAGCGATGGGGGATCACATTTCAAAAACTTCAACTTTGGCAAACTTCTAAAACGTTATGGTGTTGACCATAGAATTGCAACACCATACCATCCACAAACAAGTGGACAAGTAGAGGTTTCTAATAGGCAAATCAAAGAAATTTTGCAAAAAACGGTACGACCCGATCGCAAGGATTGGTCAACTAAACTAGATGATGCCTTGTGGGCGTATCGTACCGCTTACAAGACGCCTATTGGAACCACTCCCTACCGGTTGGTCTATGGAAAGGGTTGTCATTTACCTGTAGAATTAACTCATCGTGCCTTGTGGGCAATTAAAACTGTTAATATCAATTATGAGTGCGCAGGTAAACAAAGACAACTGGCGCTGAATGAGTTAGAAGAGATAAGGGACGAAGCTTATGAAACCGCATCTGCATACAAGGACAAGATGAAGCGGGTTCATGATGCCAAGCTTCGTTTGAAGGAGTTCAAGCCCGGACAAAAGGTATGGTTGTACAACTCACGCCTAAAGCTATTTCCCGGGAAGTTAAAAAGCAAATGGACGGGTCCATATTTGATCATCCGGGTGGGCGACTTTGGAGACGTGGAGATTGAAGACTTTGATGACCATTTACGGCAAACGGTGAATGGACACCGCCTTAAACCATACCTGGAACCAAATGACATAAATGGGGCGGACAAACAATCCGAGTGCTTGTTGTTGAGCACTCTTGATGAGGTACCCATCTGATCACAGCATCACAAAGTCCGGCTAACGACAGGTAAACTTAGCGCTGCGTGGGAGGCAACCCACGAGAGGTAACGTGTAAATATCAGTTGTTTTGCATTGCTCAGTTTAGTATAGACCCTTTCAGCCCTCATTTAGTACTGCCAAACCAAATCCGAGTCACAAAATCCCATTGCGTGCGCGAATTGTGTGTATTCGGGACAATACACGTGCGTTCGGGGGGGGTGGTGATATATATATAGGCATATATATCTACATTTTTTTTTATTATTTATCCATGGTGTGTGTGTTAATTTTTATATTCTATACATATGAGTGTGAAATAAAAAAAAAAAAAAAAAAAAAATGGTACATGAAAGCAGCGTTGTGTAATGTAAAATAGAGGTACTGACTCATGCTCAACTTAAGGCTAAAGGAATTTTTTTTAGAACGGATAAGTGATAGCTAACTAAGTATAACGAGCTAGATAATAGACCTTTTATGCATGTTTGCACATCCTTAGCCTGTCAACCACTATTTTCTGTGAGAATTGAGCCTATACATGAGCTTAGAACAACAGTAGGTTATTTGCTCACCTTCTCTTCATGTGTGTGTACCAAAACAATTACTTAATTTCAGAACTTGCACAATGGATACGTTTTGAGATCATGAACCAAACTGTTGCACGTATGTGATTAAGGCATTAGGATAAACCGTTGTTTGATTAGCCTGTTTCAATTGTGTTACCCAACCCTACAATAATCCTATAGTCGCCAGTTTGAGCCCTTAATCTTTTTAATTGTTTAAACCCAAATCAACCCATTAGCTTTTTCAAACGTTTTTACTTTTTAACCCGTGTGATGAAATCTGATAAGTATTGCTTGAATTTTTGATATAGCATTGTTAGAAGCAGTGAAGTGTTTAGATATAATCTATAAAAAAAAAAAAAAAAAAAAAAAAAAAAACGAGTCAATAATGGGTCAAAATGACCACTATCAATGTCATGATCCAGAGGTATTATATTGTAAAATGGGTCAAGTTTACCCAAGTCCATTGTGTAGTGCTGCTTTATTGGTTAACAAGATTCAACATTCTTATTTGGATTTCATCACCTTTAGCCACTTTAAATTCTCTATCCTCACCCAGAACCTAAGCCTTACATTACAACCCTTCAAAGACCTTTTGATGTGTGCATGGTTTGTGTTAATTGGTGGAGTCGCGATCATTGTGCAAGCTTATGGTAATTATGAGTTGTTCTTGGTTGAGAGTATTACATTGATATCCTAGCACATCTTTTGCTAGACTAAATATTAAACCGAGAGGAGTGAAAATTGTAAGAGGTGTGATTACATGCATAGGGAAAATTGGGCAGCTCGTTAGGCTTGGATAGAAGAATCTTGATCTGAAAAGTAATGTGTTTAAGGGAAGTATGAGTTGATCATGACGAGGGACCTTAACGGACATTACAGAGAAATGCCATGTGATCATGAGTACACATTAGGAGCTAATTGTGCTAGTGATTTGCTTGAGGGCAAGCAAATGATAAGTGTGGGGATGTGATGCGTTCATGTTTTGTATATGTTTTAAGTGTTTAAATGTATGCGTTTAAACGTGATTTTATTATCGAACGGAATCACTTTGTCCCGCTTATGAAACGCAGGTATTTGGAGCTAAAAGGAAGAAATTGAGCGTAAGAGAAAGATAGATGAGATCTGGAACACGAGAAGACAACAAAAGAAGCTCAGAGGCAAAATTATGCATGGGACGTAACTTACGTCCTCCAGGACGTAGCTTACGTCCTTACCCTATTTCTCCTGTTTTGTGGACGTAAGACAGTAGCTCAGGACGTACACAAGAGGAGAGGACGTAGCTTACGTCCTTATGGACGTAACTTACGTCCCTATCCTGGGTTGACCAAAACTTTCGGGTTTTGACCACATTTAAGGGGGAATTAGGGCAAAAACAGATTAAGCAGTAGCAGCCGCGGGAAGAGAGGAATTTGGGCGATTTTGGAGCTCCTCTCTACTTCTCTAACTCATTTTCATCATCATCAAAGTGATTCCAAATCCAAGTGCCATGGAGTTGCAACCAAGATCATCAACCGGATTCCACGCTTCAATCAACATGAGAGGCTAAGCTTCTTTGGGTTTTCCCCCGGTTCGTGTATTGTAAGACTATGGTTTGTTAACATTTGAAAACTAGATTGCATCCTTGTGTTGTGTATTTGATTGCTTGAAACATTTATGTTAGTACTTTGATCTTAACTTGAATTCCCAAATTGAATGAATGATTATGAAATTTGTCTTTGAGAAATGGAGTTGGTCATGTGTGCTATGTATATGTAGAGTTTGAATGTTCTTGTGTAATGAAGTGTATTATTGTCCGTGTTAACGTTGACGATTCTTGACACCTAAACCGTGTAATGATGAACTCGTTAGCATAAATCACACCTTTGATGCAAGTTAGTTGGATTGGTAGAACCATAACCTTATGATATCAACCGGGGGTGAACCTTATTATTAAACGTTGTTTTGTTAACCATTGTTCTAAGTTTGCCAAGTTTTATTAATCATTTTACGTAACCTTTGTGTTTTGTTCATTTCTTTGTGTTGGACAAAGTTTCAACACCATTTCAAGTAAACATATCAAGCTTTTATAAACAAAATAGCAAGCTTCATAATTAACTCGATAGTCCAATTCAAGTCTAAACACAAACCACATACTCCTTGTGATTCGACACCCTTCTTACCATTTGCTACATAGTTTGGTACTAAGGAACTATACAAATACTATCTTTGACTAGTGCACGCGACAAGCCGGTCACTATCAGTTAAGTAATCACTTCCACTTCCCCAAGGCAAGAGACAGCAGAAGACAAGACCTGAGAATTGTGAAGTTTATAAAGGCTGCGGATGGAAAAGTTTTGGTGAACGACAATGACATCAAGGGGAGATGGAAAACTTACTTCGATAACCTTTACAACATAAAGAACCCAAATCAACAAACTGAGATAGATAATACAACCCAAACAACACAACAAAACAATTGCTATTGTAGAAGCATCACAGTAGACGAAGTCACGAGAGCTATGAAGAAAATGAGAAGGGCCAAAGCGGTGGGGCCAGACAACATACCGATTGAAGTGTGGAAATGCCTGGGAGATGAGGGGCTCAAATGGCTAACAGATTTATTCAACACTATCTTTACCACAGGGAAGATGCCGGACCAGTGGAGAACTAGTGTCATAGTCCCCATATATAAGAAAAAAGGAGATGTTCAAAGTTGTGAAAACTACAGGGGAATAAAGCTATTGAGTCACACGATGAAATTATGGGAAAGAGTGATTGACACGAGAATTAGACGGGAAACACAGATAGCATCAAACCAATTTGGATTTATGCCAGGACGCTCTACAACAGAAGCAATACACGCCATAAGGAGGTTAATGGAGAAATACAGAGAAAAGAAAAGGGACCTCCATATGGTATTCATCGACCTAGAAAAGGCCTATGACAGTATTCCGCGTCAACTAATTTGGGATAGTCTACGACTTAGAAGGGTTCCAGAGAGGTATATCAAAATAATCAAGGATATGTATGATGGGGCAAAAACGTGTGTGCGAGCCCCGATCGGAGACACAGACTTATTCACAGTGGAAGTGGGACTCCACCAAGGATCGGCACTGAGCCCATTTCTCTTCACAGTAGTGTTGGATGAGATGACCAAGTCTATACAGCAGCCAGTTCCGTGGTGCATGCTCTTTGCGGATGATATTGTCTTAATATCGGAATCTAAAATGGTGCTTAACGACAGGCTTGAACAGTGGAGAGCAGCACTAGAGCGCAAAGGTTTAAGGATAAGTCGCTCTAAGACAGAATACATGCATTGTAACTTTAGTGGTGAGGCGGAAGAGGACACCCAAATCAGTATTCAGGGTATGGCGGTCCCACAAACGTCTAGGTTCAAATACTTGGGCTCGTACCTGCAGGAAGACGGAGAAATACACAGCGATGTAGCGCACCGTGTTCAAGCGGGATGGTGCAAGTGGAGAGCAGCATCAGGGATCCTATGTGATAAGAGGTTTCCAGCAAAACTAAAGGGAAAGCTATACCGAGTGGCAGTACGTCCAGCTATGTTATACGGAACAGACTGCTGGGCCATAAAGAAATCGCACGATAAACAAATAGAGGTAGCGGAAATATGAATGCTGAGGTGGATGTGTGGTCACACAAGACTGGATCGGATAAGAAACGAAGTGTTTCGACAGAAGCTACAAGTGGCTCGTATCACAGATAAAACACGAGAGGGAAGATTAAGATGGTTTGGGCATGTCAAGAGGAGACCAATGGCGGCACCAGTTAGAGCAGTAGAGAACATCATCTTAGAGGGTAGGAGAAGTAGAGGAAGACCTAGATTGACTTGGGACGAGGTAATTAGGCGAGATATGATACACTTGCACCTCTCTGAGCACATGATCGAGGATAGGAGTGAGTGGAGGCGTAGAATTAAAATTAAGGACTTTTAGTTCGACCAATAGGCAGGAAGGGTATTTGAAGTCTGGTTGCGGGGCCTGATGTCTAAGTAGTCCATATCTGCCCTTTAACGGTGATTATTCCTGCCCCTATGATATATGTATGCTATGTGTCGTATGATTTATTGTATACTGTATGCTATGTGTCGTAGGATTTACTTGAAGGATGTATTGCATTCGGTATGGCTTTTTGTGCATTATGTGTTGTAGGATTTATTGTATGTTGTATGCTATGTGTGGTAGGATTTCTTGTATACGGTATGCTATGTGTCTTGTTTTCAGTATGGCCTTTGCTACCGAGCCGGGGGTCTCTTTGGAAGCGGTCTCTCTACCTAACAAGATAGAGGAAAGACTCGCCGACACCTACCCTCCCCAGACCCTACTCTTGAGTGGGATATACTGGGTTTGTTTGTTTGTTTGTTTGTTTCCACTTCCCCACTCAGCCACTAATAAATTATTGCATTAATACCACTATCAATTATGTAATCTCTTCCATTTCCCCACTAGTCCCTAATTGGGTTCACTAACCCACTGTTCAATAACCCGCTGAAGTGCCCATGGGCTGCTGGGTTGACCCGTGGATCCTTATCAGCAGCCCTCTTCACTTTCATCAACGCAGCTCCCGATCTTTCATACATCCACAAAATTCCATCTTTTATCACAACTTTACATCCGACTTCATCAAATTGACCCAACTTAGTATATTTTACATAAGTTGGGTATAAAGTAGACATTCGTGACAAGTCTTTGATCTCCATTCTTACATTGTAAAAGGATTGAACCTTTTCCTTTTATCTCCACTGCTGATCCGTCTCCAAAGCGCACCTTTCCCACTTTTTCCATCAAGATCACAGAAGTATTCCCGATGTCCGGTCATGTGGTTGCTTGCACCATTATCCAAGTACCACATGCCTTCGTTGACATCATCTTCGGCATAAACATTTGGGAATACTTTCTCTTCATTAAGCATCACCATATCCTGTGAACATTTAGCCATTAAAAGAGTA
Organism: Flaveria linearis; assembly: GCA_024085815.1. Lineage (NCBI taxonomy): Eukaryota > Viridiplantae > Streptophyta > Magnoliopsida > Asterales > Asteraceae > Flaveria > Flaveria linearis. Next base: position 33,817 of record JABSNV010001186.1, on the reverse strand, counting down.
GAATCATCATCTTCTCTTACCAAATTGGCTTCATCTTCTGGTTTCCTTGGTGCTCGACATTCGGCAGAAAAATGTCCAACTTTATTGCAATTGAAACACCTCATCAGCCTCTTGTCACTCCTGCCTCGTTGATCATTTTGATCACCCCTGCGATCACCGCTGGAGTTTTGTCTCCCCCCTCGACCGCAACTATTTCTGCCCCGACCACGCCCACGCCCGCGCGAGTCGTTGGAACTAGAAATTTTTTGTTTTGACTCTTGTTTCTGTCTGTTCTGCCATTCTGTTTTTGTTAGCAGCAATTGACCTGTTGAATCTTTGATTGATTCAACCGGCTTGAGTCTCTCTTCGTAAGCCTTGAGATGCCCAACTAATTCTTCAAACGGCATCTTGTCCAGGTCCGAATACTGCTCGATTGTTGCGACAATCGGCAGAAATCTGTTTGGTGCAGAATTAAGCACCTTCTTCACTCTAATCTTTTCCTCTATGGTTGTTCCAAGTGTCCGAAACTTGGACACAATGGCACCAATTTTTCCAGCAAAATCATCAATACTATCGCTTTCTTTCATAGTCAATAGTTCGAATTCACGGTTCAAAGTTTGAATCCGTGCTTGCTGGACTCTATCAGCCCCAAGATAGCGAGCCTTCAAGGCATCCCACACCCACACACTCTTTGCCTCCTTGTGTTCTGCAACCTGTAGCAGAATATCTTTCGGCAATGCCTGGAAGATGAAAGCTCGTGCTTTCTTCTTGATCTAGACGTCAACAGTGACGCCTTCAGGTGGTTCAATGGCCTCCCAAATACCTTCGGCATCACTGAATGACTCCATCTTAATAGCCCAAGACGTATAGTTCGTCTAGGTCAAGATCGGGCAGAGGTAAGATGATGATGACCCTGTTTCTTTCACTGTAACAGCTGTTTGGTTTACTGAATCTACCATCACAGCTTCTTGGTGGCTTCTGGTTTGTTTTTCTGCTTCAATCGGTAATCACTTTTCTTCCTTCTCTGTTAGCTAGAATCTCCTGGTCGTGCTCTGATACCAATTGTTAGAAAAACTAAACAAATTGGCTCAAAGATCAAACTAGAAAACAAAAGAAAACAGGAAGATAATGGAGCAGTCAGCCCGATTAATATTCAAAAAACAGAAAGGAAAAGATGATATTTTTTTGGTACATTTTCCATAAGGGAAACAAAATTTTGCTAATAAAAGAAAATTATACTAATTGCTTAAATCAAGCATTAAATCATAATTGATTGATTCAATCAATCAATTACTGAAGTTTATTCTTGGACCTTGATTTTGACTGCTCAATCATTGGAATTAACTTGTCAATACTTGTTGAATTTCATGATGTATAAAACCCGAGTGGTGAAAATTGTATGGCACCTTGACTTGTAGTGCATATAGTGTGGAAGGAATTTAAGCACCTTTGAGCATGTAAAAGATCCAACCTTTAAAATTTATTTATACATTTTGATTAATATTGTCTAATACTTTTCATTTTTAACTAGCAAAGAATCAAAGTCGGCTAAAACACCAGAAATTGCATGATCTTGTGTACGTTAAGTACAATAAGAGGATTAAGAATCGACATGATTCGAATGTAGTCTATGATCCATATACTTGAATGAAATCGATGATAGCAATGAGTGGTTAACTAGGAGGATGGATGACGAACGGGTTTTTAATGAGGATGGAAATTTGGCATGGGGAAGTTGTGGGAGAGGCAACTGGAGCGGGCGAGGTTAGAACAACAAGATCCTCACAGCCTTCTACTTTAAGAGCCTTAATTGATAAAGACCCTGAGGAAGTAGAGGAAGATAAAGACCAAGTAATTGAAATTGATGACACATCTGACGGTTTTCAATATTGATGGAACTTTTGGTTTTCAAGTTGTACTATTTATTACTTTATGAACCTTTTGTTTTCAAGTATGAACATTTTGTTTTTGGAGTATTTTAGTATTTGAGATGATTTTGGTAATTTATGTTGAAAATTATGACATTGGAAATGTTTGGTAGTTGAAGGAAGTGTTATTTTCCATTACATAATATATTTTAATTTTTTATTTTATTTTAGTGCGTTTTTTTTTTCTCAGGCCCATGTTTTTTCGCCTCTCGCTTGGCCCCAGGCCAAACCTATCACTTAGAGTGCGTGATAGAAACAACATGCTTTAAATACTGAAACAAACAAGAACAAGATAGTCTTATTCGAGTGGGACAACTCTCCAGATTAACAAAACCAGTGAATAAAATACTCAATACCTAATCTAAACATCAAAACAAGTAAAAATAAAACAAAGTGTTACTAACTGCTGCCACCAGTTTCTACCCCCACTACTCCATATCTGCTACTGTTTTGACTCATTCAAACTAGACCAGACAACCCAGCTCGAGCTGCCCACACAGCTGCGTCAACCCGCAGGTTCGTATCAATACTTCTCTTCCGGGGAAACGACTTGTCCTCAAGTCGGAAAAAAGGGGATTGTTGTGTCAAGGAAACCACCGTACAATTGTAGACTGGCCACTTGGTCCCATCCATAAGCTAAAGCGGATTGTGAAGCCTTGCAATTTCCTTGTCTTTTTCATCTGGACCCCACCTATATGACCATTTAATAGCACGTTTGATTTTGGCGATTCACTCCTTAACATGTTGTGTGTCCCCTTCGATCCGATGTGGTTGTTTAGAGTCGGTATTCCCTTCCTCTTCCCTCAATTCCAACAGTTTGCATGCTAGGAATCGCCCGTGCTTCTCACTGGAGGGATTTTAGGGGTGTATTGCAATGCCCGAGGTATGGCCGGTGAATTAGGTATATCGGATTTAATTTTCAAAATCTAATGGCAACCCTTCCAGTTATCAGAGTTGACCATCTCATCTCTTTTATCAGCCATGAAATTGTCCCCTGCACCATGTTCTTCCGATCCTCATCAGCCTTTTCACAGGTACTGTCATCTCCGATCATCTGAGTTTTGATTGGTGCAATATCATCTTTCAGGGGTGCCAAGATGGCGTCTAATCGTGCCACAATGGCTGATAACCGGGCAGCGATAACCGAATTTCGGGTTGTAAGCGCCATTCGAATGTTCCCGGCAATGGAACCAATTGATAGAAACAGAAGTGGGCAGGGGTTTAATTACTGAAACAAACAAGAACAAGGTAGTCCTATTCAAGAGGGACAACTCCCCAGATAAAAACCAGTGAACTAAATACTCAACACCCTAATCTAAACATCAAAACAAGTATAAATAATAAAAGTGCTACTAACTGTCCCCACTACTCCATGCCTGCTACTATTTTGACTCATTCAAACCGGACCATACAACCCAGTTGGAGCTGGCCACAACAGCAGGGTCGACCCGCAGGTTCGTATCAGTGTGTCCCTCGACTTGCGCCTTTGATAACTATGGTGAAAAGTTAGTCTTGATACCCAAACTCGTTACAAACAGAAAGTTAGTACCCAAACATGTTACTTTTTTTTACCTAGTACCCAAACATGTTACCTTGCCCAAACATGTTACTTTTTTCACCTAGTACCCAAACCTGTTACCTTGCCCAAACCATAGAGACCAACTGTGTAATTAACTCAAAAAGAAAACATCATGCTTTACAAGCGCGAATAATCATTCTTACTAAGTGCAGTGTTATTTTCACATGTTGGAAAGAAAATCTGAATTTTTAGAACAAAAAACAAGCACGGTGGTTGAAAATGCTAATCACTTTTAAATATTATTACCAAATTATCAGTATAGTGAAGTTTTAAAATGGATTATCTTACATGAAATAACTGAACACCCAGAACTCCATAAGCCAGTGGCAAAGCGGATTCTATAAATGGATAAAGCAGCTGCATATCTGGTGGTTCACTAGCATTTGGATCTGTAAAGTATTTAACTACCTCAGACGGAAGGCGGTTGATCTGCTCAAGAAAACATTGCCTTTATTACAATGATGTCAATTTGGTTTCTTAGATAATAAAATTAAAGAAACGAGAAAATAGTTCTTTCGTTACAAAGTGATGTATTGCAAAATACATCGATTTTCTATGCACATTTTATTCGTTTTTCGAGTCGTTTAGCTTAGATTTCGTCTCATTTTTAGTTTGTTACTTAGTATTTCGTGTTTGTGTAGGTTTTTGAGTAAAAGAAGGTGGAAATATGCTTAATTGAAGAAAACTATGGTTCCGGGTGCGTTGCGGGCGACAGATGAGTCAACAGAAAAGAAGAAAAACATTTTGGAAAAATACCCCCCTCTCGCGTCGCGCGACGGGGAATTGGGTTTTCTGTCGCGCAGCGCGAGGGCCTTCAGAAGTTCAGTTTATTTACAAAAATGCCACCGCGTCAGATTTCAAGAAATTAACCCCCTCGCGCTGCGCGACGGGGAAATTGGTTTTCCCTCGCGCGACGCGAGGGCCCCTAGACGTGAAAAACATGTTTAAGTGTTGTTTAAGTCGTTTTTGGAACCCTAATTACGATTGAACAACTTGGAGCGGCTGAAGACGAAGGAGAGAGGCGATTTTGAGCATATTGGAGTCATTGGAGCAAAGAATTAAAGCTAGGATCATCAACGTTCTTGATTTCGGGTTCTAATCACTTTCGTTATTGTTTGATTACTTGAACATGATGTATAACTTGATTGAATCTGAGTTTGTCACTGTTTTGATCTGATTATGAGTAGCTAAGTCTTTATACACTATCTAGAATGATGATTAGTTAATGATTGTGGATGTTTGAATGGTTGAATTGATGAATGGTTGATATTATTGTAAAAGACTTGATTTTGGTTGAATTGAATGAGTACTATGTATTGATTTCTGTTCTTGAATGCATGTTTATCCTATATGATTAGCCTATGAATGTCTTTCAATTGTGGTTATCATATCTAGCACGTGACTTGGTGTTTGTGGTTTACTAGGGATTTTGCTAGACGTAGTAAAGTCTTAGGATTGCATGTGTAATTGGATAAGAAATCAATGTGTATCTTAACTGGAAATTGGAAGATAAAGGTTAGTTGATTGATCTTGGTTATTAGATTCTAGGTTAATTGATAACTGGTAAGCAGTTCAAATCTGGTAATTTGATAATCTTGTTAATCATGTTTAATTAGACCATAATCAAGTCACCTCTTGCATGCTAAATGTTTGTGGTATGTTAGACTAGTTTGTCCAACACCTATCTGGTACTTTAATATCGCTTAGTTAACTGGAAGGAAAACTTAGCCGTTGGTAAGCATAGCACATGTCTTTAGGGGTCATTTTGGTCACACCCGGTGAATGGTCTGGGATCCACTAAGTCTTCCTTAGGATATGTATCTTTAGAAAACCAACCCATTCATAATTCTGAACCATTCTTACATTCATGCATCTCAACTAGGATTCTATCTAGATAGTGTTATCTTCAATTAATCAGTACCTTTAAATCAGTCATCTTTGTGTTCATTTCTGCACTTCTTAGTTCATTTCTTTTAATTATTAATTTTAGTCTTTAGTTGCTAATTGAAAACCCCCCAATCTTATAATTAATTGTTATTCCTTTAGTTGAATCTAGGTTTTTCTATTTCTAGTGTCTCGTAGGTTCGATTCCGTCTTCCTTTAGCTATTCTACAGCGATAGGTACACTTGCCTGTCAGCTAGGTCTAGTTTAGGTTGTTTGGTTTTTAACTCGAGTGTCTAGGTCGAGTCTAGGTTAGTTAATTTAGTTTATTTTGATAGACCGTTTCACGCACATCAAGTTTTTGGCGCCGTTGCCGGGGACACTTGGTAATAGCGAGTCTAGTTTCCTTTAGGATAAACAATAGTTTTAATTTCTTTTTCTTTTTAAGAGTCTTTAGTTCATTTCTTTTAGTTCATCTTTCTAAATCTTTCCATTCTTTCTTTCAGTGCATGCCACACACTAGGTCAAAAGGACCACCTGAGTTTTCTGGATTTTCTGAACCTGAGAGGGAGTATCACGAGAGGTACATCGCACTTCGTGAGCGTTTGGTAGCCATTCTACACAGTAAGGTACGTCCAATTTCTTTTTCTGATTCAACTGCAATGGGTGACAATCCCCCTCCTCCTAGGCGCACTGTCCATCAGCGAGCTAGTGATGGCATCACAGGTGGTAGGTCTGCTATCACCTGTCCTAATGTCGATGCTGCCAACAATTGGCAAATTCCTTCTTATGTGATGTCCACCATCACTAACGCCACCCAGTTCCATGGACTGGCTGATGAGGATGCACCAGGACACGTGTCACGTTTTATTCGTATCTGCGATACGTTTAACATCCATGGTGCAACGAAAGAAGCGATCTACCTTCGTCTCTTCCCTTTTACTCTGCAGGCTCGAGCTAACACTTGGCTTGAGACTCAACCCCAGGATTCCATCACTACATGGGAGGATCTGAAGGATAATTTCTCAAGAAATATTATCCTCCTTCCAGAGCTGCCAGACTTAGGGAACAAATTCACTCTTTCAAAATGGATCCTGATGAGCCCTATCACATGGCGTGGGAGAGATTCAGCAACCTGCGCAGCCGTTGCCCCCAGCACGGTTTGACTGATTGGGCACTCATTGAGAAGTTCTATAATGGTCTCACTTATTCCACTCAACAAATGTTCAACACTGCAGCAGGAGGTCACATCATGGAGAAGAAGACTGCAGAAGAGTGTGAGGAGATGTTTGAGAGCTTTGCACTTGCTGGGCAGCAAAGTCCACATTCCAGGAATTCCATTCCTGAGACTAGAGCCCCCATGACCTCGAGGGGTGTTCATCAGGTCACTACTGATACTAGCATGGCAGCTGCTCTTGAGGCCCTCAGAAAAGATATCAAAAATCTGCAGATGAGTGTGAACAAATGTGAGATGTGCAGAGGAGGACATGACACCATAGACTGCCCGTTGGTGGCACATGAGCAGGTAGATTTTATTAGTGGTCAGGGAAGAGGAGCTGGTGGTGCATACGGGTGGAGAGGACACCCTAACTTCGGTTGGAGATCAGGAGGAAATCCACCGGGGTTTCAGCAGAGGCAGCACACTCAGCCTGCTGGAGGTGATATAGGTAGTAGTTCAGGTAGTAGTGGGGATGGAATGAAGAAGATAGAGGATTTGTTGATGAACCAGTCACAGATGCTGAACCAGTTGGTTACTCGAGATCAGGTTACACAGAAGCGTCTGGATGAGCATGATATTCTTCTTAAGAATCAGCAATCCGCTTTCTTAGATTTGCAGCGTGTCGTAGGTGAGGTTTCTAAGAAGTTAGATCAGAACCCGATAGGTCCTCTCCCCGCTAACACTTACACACACCCGAATGCACATGCGAAGGCCGTGACTACTCGTAGTGGCAGAGGAGGAGAGAAGGAAGTGACACCACCTGAAGATGTAGAGGTGATGGATGAAGAGATTGAGATGGAGACTCCCGGGGGGACGCAAAAGAGGGTAATCCCAGCAAGTACCGCGTCGAACGAAGAGTCTGTTGAGAAGAAGAAAGAGTCGATTGAGAAGAAGATTCACGAGGTAGATTTGACTCGAGTCCCGTATCCTGAGCGTCTGAAGCATCAAAAATATGCTAAGGATTATGGGCATTTCTTAGAGCTGTTTAAGCAACTTAAGGTCAATCTTCCGTTTATCGAGGCCCTCCAGTATATGCCTAAATATGCTAAATTTCTTAAGGATCTTCTTACCAATAAGAAGAAACTGGAGGATCTATCTTCTGTCTCTCTTAGCGCGCATTGCTCTGCGGTGGTTCAAAGTAAGCTACCGGAGAAATTAGCAGATCCGGGTATATTCACTATCCCGTGTTTGTTTGGTAGTTCTACTGTGAACCACGCGTTGGCTGATCTTGGGGCTAGCATCAATTTGATGCCATATTCTCTCTATCAGAAGCTAGACCTTGGAGATCCGACTCCAACGCGCATGAGTATCTCTTTGGCAGATCGATCTGTCAAATATCCACGGGGCATTGTGGAGAATCTGTTGGTGAAGGTTGATAAGTTCGTGTTCCCCGTGGATTTCGTTATTCTTGACATGGAGGCTGACGATCAGGTCCCACTCATTTGGGGCACCCTTTTTTAGAACCGCGAAGGCATTGATCGATGTTTATGACGGTCAGATTACACTTCGTGTAGGGGATGAGGCTGTCACCTTTGATGTCATAAAGGCGATGAAGAACTCGGGTGCTCAAGACGATTCTGTTTACTTCATTGATTCATTTTTCACTCAAATGGATCGATGTCTTGAGTACATTTGTGGAGCAGACCTGCTGCCTTCACACGAGTTAGATGAGGAGGACCCGGTAGTTGAGGATGAGGTCTTCCCAGAAAGCGAGCCAGTTGAGCATTCTGAGTCGCTCGCTGCTGTTGATGTTCCCGAGGAGGAGAGAGAGAATCCCTCGGTTGAAGAACCACGACCCCTTGAGCTCAAGGAGCTCCCCTCTCACTTAGAGTATGCTTTCTTGGGTGGTGAGAAATCATTTCCCGTCATTATCTCTTCCCATTTGACGGATGTTGAGAAGGAGAGGTTGATAGATGTGCTCAAGGCACATAGAGAGGCTATTGCGTGGCGACTTAGTGATATTAAGGGTATCCACCCTTCATTTTGTACGCATAAGATACTCATGGAAGATGAGTACAAGCCTGTAGTTAGCCTCAGAGACGGTTAAACCCGAAGATGCAGGAGGTTGTTAAGAAGGAGGTGGAGAAGCTCCTTGAAGCTGCAGTTATCTATCCGATTCCATATTCCGATTGGGTTAGCCCGGTGCAGGTAGTCCCTAAGAAGGGAGGGATGACAGTGGTGGTGAATGAGAAAAATGAGTTAATCCCTTCCCGTACGGTGACAGGTTGGAGAGTCTGCATCGACTACAGGAGGCTGAATGATGCTACCAAGAAAGACCATTTCCCTCTTCCTTTCATTGATCAGATGTTGGAGCGCCTGTCGGGTCAGCAGTTCTACTGTTTTCTCGATGGTTTCTCTGGTTACTTCCAGATTCCTATCGCACCCGAGGACCAGCAGAAAACCACCTTTACATGCCCCGACGGGACTTTTGCATACCGCCGTATGCCATTTGGGTTATGTAACGCTCCAGCTACTTTTCAGAGGTGCATGGTAGCCATCTTTCAGGACATGCTTCAGAAGTCCATGGAGGTGTTTATGGACGACTTCTCTGTTTATGGTGCTTCATTTGATTCGTGTCTCGAGAACCTCGGGAGGATGTTACAGAGGTGTATTGAGACAAATCTCATGCTTAATTGGGAGAAGTGTCACTTCATGGTGACAGAAGGCATCGTTCTAGGTCACAAGATTTCGCGTGAGGGTATAGAGGTTGATCGAGCTAAGATAGATACTATTTCTAGGCTTCCTCCACCGACTAACGTGAAATCCATTCGTAGTTTCTTAGGTCATGCGGGTTTCTATCGGAGGTTCATTAGAGATTTTTCTAAGATCACCCGTCCTATGACCCATCTTCTTGAGAAAGATGTTCCTTTTGTCTTTGACAAGGAATGTCTTAAGGCTTTTGAGTTTTTGAAGGAGCAACTGACCAATGCTCCTATACTAGTGGCCCCCGACTGGAGCTTACCCTTCGAGCTCATGTGTGATGCGAGTGATTACGCAGTCGGGGCGGTCTTAGGACAGAGGAAGGACAAGCACTTCCATCCGATCTATTATGCGAGCAAGACACTCAATGAAGCTCAAGAGAATTACACCACCACTGAGAAGGAACTTCTAGCAGTTGTCTTTGCATTTGATAAATTCCGTTCCTATCTCGTGCTTTCGAAGACCATCGTTTACACTGATCATGCGGCATTGCGATTCCTTTTCGCGAAGAAAGATGCCAAACCTCGTCTGATACGGTGGGTCCTTTTGCTATCTGAGTTCGACATCGAGATCAAGGATAAGAAGGGGGCGGAGAATGTTGCAGCGGATCACCTATCTAGGTTGGAGGATCCGAATAGAGAGGAGTTGCGTGAGGAGGTGATAGGAGATAGATTCCCTCACGAGTCTTTGAGTTTTGTGAAAGCCGAGCAGCAAGGCTTCCCATGGTTTACTGATTTGGCAAACTTCCTAGCAGATGGGACAGTGATTAAAGGCATGACACGCCAACAGAAGAGGAAGTTCTTTACTGATGCCAAACGGTATATCTGGGATGAGCCATTTCTCTTTCGTATAGGAGTTGATAATGTGATTAGGAGATGTGTGAGTCGAGAGGAAGGATTAGAGATCCTTAAGCACTGTCATCAGGGTTTAGCAGGTGGTCATCTTGGTTCGGGTTACACTGCGAGGAAGGTCTTAGATTCTGGTTTCTATTGGCCGACTTTGTTTAAGGATGCTCTCGAGTTTGTGAGTAGTTGTGATGCGTGTCAGAGGTCCGGTAATATTTCATCTCGTAATGAGATGCCCCAGAACCCGATTCAGGTAGTAGAAGTGTTTGATGTCTGGGGTATCGACTTCATGGGACCTTTCCCTGTGTCTCAGAAGAACCGTTACATTCTAGTGGCCATTGATTATGTTTCCAAGTGGGTGGAGGCTCAAGCTCTACCCACTAATGACGGTCGTGTAGTGGTTCAGTTCCTTAGGAAGTTGTTTGTTAGGTTTGGTACTCCTAAGGCGTTGATTAGTGATAGGGGGACACATTTCTGTAATGCTCAATTGGAGAAGACACTTGCACGGTATGGGGTCACACATAGGTTATCCACTGCTTATCATCCCCAAACTAGTGGTCAAGTAGAGAATGCAAATAGAGGCATTAAGAGGATACTAGAGAAAACTATAGGAGCAAACCGTAAGGATTGGTCCGATAAGTTAGATGACGCGCTTTGGGCTTTTAGAACTGCATTTAAGACACCTATAGGAACCACTCCCTTTAGGATGATCTATGGAAAAGCATGTCATTTACCGGTTGAGTTAGAGCATAGAGCGTATTGGGCGTTAAAGACAGTCAATCTTGATTTGTCTAAGGCGGGTAGGAACCGATTTCTCCAGTTACATGAGTTAGATGAGCTTAGGGAAGAGGCCTATGATAGATCATTGAGTTATAAGGAGCGTACTAAGGCTTTGCATGATAGGAAGTTGAAAGGTGGTAAAGATTTTGAGTGTGGCGATAGAGTTTTGCTTTATAATTCACGTTTGAAACTATTCCCGGGTAAGCTTAAGTCTAGGTGGAGTGGACCATTTACAGTGAAAGAGGTGTTTCCTTATGGTACTATTGAGATACAGGATGATACAGGTTTCTCTTGGAAGGTTAATGGTCACAGGTTGAAGTTCTACATAGGAGGTCCAGTTGAGAAGAAAACCGAGGAGGATGTGGAACTCCTCGGAGTTCCAAAGGAGTAATTGCTTGATTGATGGAGCTCGGGATAACACCCGAGTGTAGAGTTTGTATTTTCTTGTTCCTTGCTTTGCAATTTTTATTTTTATTTTTATTTTTTTAGTTTATTTTTAGGTGTGTTTCTTTGTTTTGTTTTGTTTTGTTGTGTGTTTGAGTCATTTTGCAGGAACTCATAACCGAATGGAAGTGGAAAACCTGAAAGAAAATGGTAAATTTTGGCTTAACATTGGTGTTTGAGGTTTGGGTGAAAAACCTATAAAATTTTCGAAAAGAAAAGAGAAATTAAAAAAAAATAATAAAAAATAAAATAAAATAAAATAAATTAAACTTTCTGCCAAAACACCACCCTCGCGCTGCGCGAGGGATTTTGTCTTTCATCGTCGCGCGACGCGAGGAACCCACAGACGGGGTTTTATCCCCTTTCTTCCCATTTCAAGCCCTAATTTTCACACACCACTAAACACCACTAAACCTCCACCTCCACCCCATCGTACCTCCATCCTCCACCATCACCCTCATTCCCCATCCATCTCCACCATTCCTCCACCGCACCACCACAACAACCACCACTTACCACCATCCTCCCTCCATCCTCCGGCTACCTCCACCTCCACCCCATCGTACCACCGCTCCTTCCTCTCTTCACTAATCCCAGCCGGCGACCACCCCCTACACCTCTCTGCCGCCGCACCATTCCTCCACCGCACCGCCACAGCAGCCCCCACTCTCCACCTCCACAGCCTTTATCTCTAACAACACACTTGGTTCAGTTTTTGTGTTCAAGAGTTTCAATTTTCACTTTCAATTTCAATCACATCTTCAGTTCAGGTATGATTTCTTGTTCTTATTCTAGTTTAGTTTTCTGATTTGGGTGTTAGTTTAAGTTATTTGCTAGTTATGGTGATTATGGGATGCAAAAGTTGATGTTTTAGCATATAATGGTGGAGTTATGTTCATAGGTTTGATAGATTGTGATTGTTTTATGGAATTGGTACACACTATTGCACATTGTTAAGCCGGGATGCATTAATAGTTCGTTTGGATGGTTCTTGCTTATTGACTAAATATGTTTCAAGTTCGTTTGTTTTATGACATTGGGCTAAGACATCCTCTAGGAAATTGTTTGAATCATGCGTTGTTGCTATATTAAGATATCTTTTGATGGATTGTTTGCGAACTTGCATGATAAATAGTAGATTGTTGATATGGTGGAGCATTTGTATGCTTTGAAACCGGAATTTTCATGGTAAATCCTTTTCTCTTAGGAGGAGTTTAACAACCCGAACCAAAATTTTCAATTGTCTTCATTTTTAAATTATAAGGTTCGGGATCACTTGGTTTCATTTGATGGGCACTTGGGATTTAATTGAGGACAATTAAAGTGCCGCGATGGGGTAGATGTGTGTGTAACATGAGTTTTTTCTAGGTTTATTTGCTTAATTTGTGTTTGTTTTGTTTTATTTTTGCATGTTTTAGGTTAGTTTGAGTCTTTTTGTGTTTGGGGTATTACTTTCATGATTCTAATAGGTTCAAGACCATCTCGCTCGTACTCAATCTCCATTCGGGCGAGATTTAGTCTAACATTTATCAAATTGTGACGGTAACCTCAACTTTCTAGTTTTTAATTTAAGTTGTCATTTTAACAGGTTACATCCGCGAACGAAATGCTATACGGGTGTTTCCACATTAATAAAAAAAAAATATATAATAAAATAAAAATAAAAAAATCAAAAATAGTTCTGTGAGTTGCTGTAATTGCTAATGCCTTGTATTTTTCCTTGTTTTTCAGGCATGTCGGAGGCAGGACCATCAAAGAAGAGAAGGGGACCAAAGCCAAGAACCCGTGGTGACCCAGCTGATCAGGAACATCATCAATGGCAAGGAAAAAAGAGGAAGATTTTGTATGAGGAACGGGAGGTAATACCGGTCACCCACACCACTGTTTTGGGTGCACATACATTGCTACAGTTTAAACTGGGGACTGATGAGAGAAATAAAGCTGCTAAGTTCGTTAGAACTGGTTTGATGCAACATAGGAATATGAATTGGGATGTGTTGAGGCAAATGGGTAAGTTTGAAAAAATTGAGAGATGGGTTAGTGGAAAATGGAGGGAGGTATTGAAGTGTGATGGACCACAGTATGCAGAGCCTACGGTTGAGTTTTTATCCACCTTTCATTGGAAGGAGGGTAGCTTTGATGAACCCGATGCAGTGTTTTTGCTTTGGGTAGACATACACACGAGATGTCTATTCCACAGTTTGCGGTTCATACTGGGTTCTATACAGTAGAGGAGATAACTACCCCAGAATTTATTACTGGTTTGCGAGGTGCTTTCAAGGAATCTGAGGGTAAAGAATGTTGTTTGACCGAGTTCGACCTTGCACGTTTCTGGTCCACCATATCGTCTACCTTATTTTCTAACGCCATGGTGGGTACAGATATCAAAGATAAAATTTTGAGGTACATTTTTAAGATTTTGAGTTGCACCATCATTGCGAGGAAGTCTGGAGAGGATAAGGTGACTTGGAGGGATCTGTTTTGCATGATGTGTATGGTGGAAGGTAGGACAGTAAATTTTGCTTGTTTGTTAGCATGGTCCTTCGCTAGAGGTAGGCGTGGTGGTGCTAGGGCAGGACTGGATATGGGACCCTATATCACCCGGATTGCTGAGAGTCTGGGTGTGTTTGACAGGTATGATCGAGAATTGATGATTAGGGGTCCTGATACTGTACCTTTTGGTGCTCGAGAGCTGAGGAAGGCGGGTATTTGGACACACTGATCCGCCACAGTGGGAGGATGATATTGAGGGACCACAGGTACATCCCCCTGAGGGTACTGATGCAGCCGAGGCGATGCATATGGGTTTGCCTCCTCGTGTACAGAGACCACTACATAGGGGAGAGCTGCCGGGGCAGCAGTATGCACGTAGGGAGCCCGCCCCAGAGCCACTTACTTTGAACAGTTTGTATGATTCTATGGATTACAGGTTTGGTCAGTTGCATGATCAATTGCATGCAGATTTTGGTGAGATGAGAAATATCATGGAAAAGAACCAGCAGCGGAACGAAGAGGCTCTGAGGTACATGATGAGGAACATGCACATGGATATTCCTGATTTCTTTCGTGGGCCAGATCAGCCGCCACCACCTCAGTAGTTGGACATGAAGACAGCAGGATGATTATTCTTATTTTGTTTGGGTTATTATTTTTCTTTGATGATGTTTTTATGATATCCTGGTCTGTATGTGATATTTCTAGACATATTTCATGGTTATGGGTCGGTTGGGTTGGAGTTTTAGACTTTGCACTTTATGACTGTGATGTGGTGACCTTTCGTTTATGTTTAAGTGTTTAGAATGATTGAATGGTGGCCGCTTTTGTTCGTGTGTGAGATTGGAAGTTATTTGCTGAGCACGTTCAAATTGGAAGGCATTTTCTGGATAAGACTGGCACATGACAGTCTTCCTATACTTTACCAGCTAAGTCTTTCCAGTTTATCTTTGTTTTATTTTCTTTTCTTTGTTTTTAGTTTTTAGTTTTAGTTTTTGTTTTTCTTCTTTTAGTTGTTTGGGTCAGGTTTTCATTTCTGCATTAGGGACAATGCAATGTTCAAGTGTGGGGATGGGTAACTGTCGTTCGAGTCTGTATATAGTGTCGGTTGAGTCAAAAAAAAAAAAAAAAAAATTAATAATAATAATAATAATAATAAAAAATAATAATAATAGGTTGATTAGTGAGTCTTTGGTTAATCCAACTAGCTTTGAAATGTCTCCTAAGTGTTCCTAATTCACTTAATTAAAAACTGGAAGGTCTTGTGGGTACTCATCCTAGGAGAAACGAGAAACCAAGTGTTAGGAAATTAAGGCACCCCTATAGGTTGTTAAACTAACTGTTTAATAGAAGCTTATTACTCACAAATCTAGCACACTACTATTCTTTTTATGCAAATAAATTAGAAAATTAGTGGCGCCCCATTGAATTCCATAAAAGGAACATGTAAATTGAAGGTGTAATCTAGGGATAATAGACTTACAAATGTTCCGCAATTTAGACCCAATTTTTCCTTTCAGTTTCATTTGGTGAGGTTAGCCTTTTTGTTTCTCATTGTTTATATGCATTCATTATGCATCTGCTTGACTGAGTGAATACCACATAACTTGTATATTTTAGAACTTGTCTAGGATATGCTAGTTGAGACTTTGAATGTGAACTTGCACAGAAGTGATAGAGGCATTTAGGATTGGAGCCTTGTTTGAAGCCTGTTTTTTTTTCTTACCCTTAAATGTTTATCCCCTAGTTCACCGTCTGAGCCTTTGTGTTATTCTTTTTCTTTGTTTATTAACCCGTGAGCCTTAGCCTTTTGTGTGTTTAAACCTATCTGTTTTGGCCTGTGTGTTTAGATGAACCGGTTGAGCTAGTGTCTAGTATATTTGCAGTTATGTTTATTTCATTGTATTTCGTTTATGTAAAATTGATAAAAAAAAATGAAAAAAAAAAAAAGAGAGAGAGAGAGAAAAGAAAAGAAAAAGATGCAAGTATGGATGTTTAGTGGTGTTTAGTGAATATGGATCCATAGTATGATCCGGTTTTGTTCATTTAGCAGTTGTTCATTGTGTTGGCCTAGTAAAACCGTGTCCATCTAATCACCTTTCGTTTGTTTTCCTTTGTGTTTCCTACCCTAAACCTTAGCCTCGTTACAGCCCTATTTAAGTCCTACTTGATTTGTGCAAGTTTCGTTCGTAGAAGTGGAGACTGGATTCTTTACAAGCTTATGATAATATCCTGTTATGTTTGGTTTTGGTGTACACAGAAAATGCTAGTGCCTTTTACACTAGTTCCAGAAATTAGCCGAGTGTGAGTGACAAATTGTGAGCATTGTGGGACATTGTGGGTCTAGAGTCTGTAGGTTAACCCGAAGATTTGTATACGTTCATATCATTCATTTCATTCACTTTCACATGTGAATATGAGCTTCTATTAGATATGTTAGTTTTTCAGGTTATAGCGGTTAGAACAACCTAAATGGTTTGACTTCTGCCTTTCATTAAAAATATACACTGGTAACTAGTGGTTTCCTAGGTGTGAGATCCTTTAGACATACCCAGTTTGCTCACTTGAACTTAATAGCGAACATGATAAAGGGACCTGATTTGCTAGTGCTAGGATGTTTTGTTAAACAATAACCAAGATTCAATTTCTTTTTCAACTTATTTTGTTCCTAATTGGTTTCAAGTCTCTGATTGTAAATATATGATAAAATGTTTTTTTTCAGGGACGAAAAAGGGTCAAGTGTGGGGATATTTGATGTATTGCAAAATACATCGATTTTCTATGCACATTTTATTCGTTTTTCGAGTCGTTTAGCTTAGATTTCGTCTCATTTTTAGTTTGTTACTTAGTATTTCGTGTTTGTGTAGGTTTTTGAGTAAAAGAAGGTGGAAATATGCTTAATTGAAGAAAACTATGGTTCCGGGTGCGTTGCGGGCGACAGATGAGTCAACAGAAAAGAAGAAAAACATTTTGGAAAAATACCCCCCTCTCGCGTCGCGCGACGGGGAATTGGGTTTTCTGTCGCGCAGCGCGAGGGCCTTCAGAAGTTCAGTTTATTTACAAAAATGCCACCGCGTCAGATTTCAAGAAATTAACCCCCTCGCGCTGCGCGACGGGGAAATTGGTTTTCCCTCGCGCGACGCGAGGGCCCCTTAGACGTGAAAAACATGTTTAAGTGTTGTTTAAGTCGTTTTTGGAACCCTAATTACGATTGAACAACTTGGAGCGGCTGAAGACGAAGGAGAGAGGCGATTTTGAGCATATTGGAGTCATTGGAGCAAAGAATTAAAGCTAGGATCATCAACGTTCTTGATTTCGGGTTCTAATCACTTTCGTTATTGTTTGATTACTTGAACATGATGTATAACTTGATTGAATCTGAGTTTGTCACTGTTTTGATCTGATTATGAGTAGCTAAGTCTTTATACACTATCTAGAATGATGATTAGTTAATGATTGTGGATGTTTGAATGGTTGAATTGATGAATGGTTGATATTATTGTAAAAGACTTGATTTTGGTTGAATTGAATGAGTACTATGTATTGATTTCTGTTCTTGAATGCATGTTTATCCTATATGATTAGCCTATGAATGTCTTTCAATTGTGGTTATCATATCTAGCACGTGACTTGGTGTTTGTGGTTTACTAGGGATTTTGCTAGACGTAGTAAAGTCTTAGGATTGCATGTGTAATTGGATAAGAAATCAATGTGTATCTTAACTGGAAATTGGAAGATAAAGGTTAGTTGATTGATCTTGGTTATTAGATTCTAGGTTAATTGATAACTGGTAAGCAGTTCAAATCTGGTAATTTGATAATCTTGTTAATCATGTTTAATTAGACCATAATCAAGTCACCTCTTGCATGCTAAATGTTTGTGGTATGTTAGACTAGTTTGTCCAACACCTATCTGGTACTTTAATATCACTTAGTTAACTGGAAGGAAAACTTAGCCGTTGGTAAGCATAGCACATGTCTTTAGGGGTCATTTTGGTCACACCCGGTGAATGGTCTGGGATCCACTAAGTCTTCCTTAGGATATGTATCTTTAGAAAACCAACCCATTCATAATTCTGAACCATTCTTACATTCATGCATCTCAACTAGGATTCTATCTAGACAGTGTTATCTTCAATTAATCAGTACCTTTAAATCTGTCATCTTTGTGTTCATTTCTGCACTTCTTAGTTCATTTCTTTTAATTATTAATTTTAGTATTTAGTTGCTAATTGAAAACCCCCCAATCTTATAATTAATTGTTATTCCTTTAGTTGAATCTAGGTTTTTCTATTTCTAGTGTCTCGTGGGTTCGATATCCGTACTTCCTTTAGCTATTCTACAGTCGATAGGTACACTTGCCTGTCAGCTAGGTCTAGTTTAGGTTGTTTGGTTTTTAACTCGAGTGTCTAGGTCGAGTCTAGGTTAGTTAATTTAGTTTATTTTGATAGACCGTTTCACGCACATCAAGTTTTGGTTTCTTAGATAATAAAATTAAAGAAACGAGAAAATAGTTCTTTCGTTACAAAGTAATCGCAACAATTTATCTGTTTGTCCCAAAAATGCTAAATTTCCCTTTTGGTAAGATTGCGCTCAAGTTTACTTTCTCAATCTTTAGTAATCATTACGAAATACTGGTAGTACTAATTTAGGTTCAAATTTTCCATCTGCCTTGTCCTTAACTGAGGAGGCAAAATAGATAAACAGAAAATTGAACTTTTTGTGGTTTCTTCACTAGGATATGTTAGAGTTTTTATACACATCGTATATTTAAATTCTCAAAATCATATCAGTTGCATCATGTATTACAATTCTAAGCACACGGTTGACCAAAAAATTTCTTGGTTTACGTTTCGCGATTAGAGTATCAAATTTGAGTTGATTGTGAAGAATTTTCTTATACCTTACCAATATGAAGCATAATTGTCAAGAAAAAACAAATCAAATGTAGCTTACAATTAAGAATTGAGGAAGAGTGAATGTGTGATGTGGCAAACTTGGTGGGTTGGACGTGTTGGATCGGACGGAATTTTGTCCATAGTATAATTAGTTCTTTATATATAATTAGTGTACCAGGTATGATTACAAAGTACAGATTACTTCAATATAATCAAGGATTCAAGGTTATTAAATAAAATGATTTAGAAGGTTTTATGCAATAAAAACACACTTCAAATGACTTTCCACTCGTTCGACCAACTGACATGTTTCTTTTTTTGATAAACTTTTTAATTTTACTAGTTTTACATGTTAGAGATGAAGCATTACTAGAATTAGACCATTCATAAATCAATGGGTCAAAATAGCCATTTCTAGATAAAGAGTTTCCCTAAGCATAATGAAGAGCAAAATACCTGAGATGCAATTCCTAGCTCCACAGAAGAACCAACAGTGAGAACAAACAATAACAGAGCAATAACATACTGCCAAAGTGTAGTTGGCCCGGGTTCTGAAACCTCTTTCCTCAACATACCGAAGCTAACCCGTGGGCCACCACGGGGGTCCGGACTCTCAGAGTTGGGTTCCTCTACCATGAATAAGTTATACTTATCTCCCATAATTTCAGCCAATTGACTCTGGAGTTTAGCAAAAACATCTTCCCTGTTTCCCCTAAGATTTCCAAGAAAAAGAATACCTTCACCAAAATCTCCGAATGGTTCCTCCTTTGTTACCCAAAAAGTCGAATAGCCGAAAAGTTTGTCCTTTATTAGCTTTACATCAAGAGCGTCAACTTTTTCAGGTCCAAGAAGTTCCATAAGTTTAAAAGAGTCAACTTGAAAGTTATTATATGATGACCCAATTGAAGAAAAAGCTGGCTGCTGCAAAAGGAAAAGATAATGCATTAAAACGATTTTATGTATTTAAATTTCCAGAAATAGTCCAGCAAACTGTAGAGTTTTTCTTGTGTAATATATTGGTGGTAAAAGAAAAAGGCTGTGTTATATGTTTAACCAAATTTGAGTGAGTTACAAACAGTGAGACCTATAGGAAAGTTAGCTGTCATGATTTAACACAACAAGTACCCTTGGTTCAGTAGTTAGTCAGTTAGACATGTTACCCGGTTCCCTCTGCCCATTTATTTAGATATAACAGCCCATCGTGAAACACATATAAAAAAGGGTGTACCCGGTGCATGAAGCTCCCGCTTTGCGCAGGGTCCGAGGAGGGGCCGGATCGTGAAACACATACGTTTATACATAAATATTTGGTATATATATTTTAAAGAAAACAAAAATCATAAATATTATATAGCTATTTTATGATTTCTAATATGTAATATAACTAGTAATTTCTCCCACATGATGTTGTGGGTTACTTATGTTGGGTTTGTGAAGGCTTTGGGCTTGGGCCCATGTTTAGTTTTCTTGTTAATTAAATAGTTAACCCTAATTAGTCTCTATATATACCCATGTCATGTATTGTAATCTTTTGTACTGAGCAAATAAAGAAAACCCTAGTTGCAGCCCGTGGACGTAGGTCACACCGACCGAACCACGTTAAATCCTTGTGTCGTTTATTGTTTTGTTTTCTGCGTGATAATCGTTTGTGCGTGTTCAGTGTTGGTTCCGCTGCGCCGCTTGATTCCTAACAAGTGGTATCAGAGCTTTGGCTCGTTGTACACACGGAAGGCACTGAAGAAACGATCGCAGATTGTTGGTTAATTATCTCGGAGATCTTATTTGAAGCTATCTAGGGTTTCTGCCGCCGCCACCACCTAGGGTTCCTCCGCAGCCGCCGCCGCAATACAGAGCGTGAACAGTGTTTTCCGGCGTGAACAGTGTTTTCCAGCGTGAGCAGTGTTTTCCGGCGTGAGCAGTGTTTTCCGGCGTGAACAGTGTTTCCGGCGTGAACAGTGTTTTCCGGCGTGAACAGTGTTTTCCGGCCGTGAACAGTACGGGCAGAATTTTTTTCCCCTGTTTTTTCAGCAGTTGTTCGGTTCTGTTTGCTACTGTTGTTTTGAGGGCTTTTTTTGAGCGATTTTTTGCGATTAGAGTTCCGGCTGGGATCTCTTGGAGTTGCTGGTTTCGCTCAGGTTTTGCAGGTGAAGCACCGGGTTGGGTGTTTCGGGTTCTAGGGTTTTGGTTGGAAGTACCGGATCTGGTGTGTCTATCCTTTGTTGACTGGTTATCAACTGTTCAGCGTGCCTGTTTCGTTTGTTTTGTCTCCGGTTTGCTACTATGGCTGAAGACGGGAAGACTGTGATCGAAAAGTTCAATGGCACTGATTTTGGTTGGTGGAAAATGCAAATAGAGGCATTACTGTGTCAAAAGAATTTGGATATGGTACTGGAAGAAAAACCTGCAAAAATAGAACAAGCTGATTGGGAATCAAAGGACAAGAAGGCTCGTGCGGTTATTACATTGGCTTTGACGAAGAATGTTGCTTTTAATGTCATTAAGGGAACCACGGCTCGTGGTATGATGACTGCTTTGTCAAATATGTATGAAAAACCGTCTGCAGCGAATAAGGTGTTCTTAATTCGGGAGCTGGTGAACACAAGGATGAAAGAAGGAAGCTCAGTGATTGCTCACATTAACAATCTAAATTCAATCTTAACAAGACTTGTATCTGTTGGAATTAAGTTTGATGATGAAGTTCAGGCTCTACTGCTGTTGTCGTCTCTGCCTGATAGTTGGTCTGGAACTGTGACTGCAATTTCAAGTTCTGTGGGGACTAAGGGTTTCACTCTTAATGGTATTCGAGATCTAGTTATGGGTGAAGAAGTCAGACGAAGGAACTCGGGTGAGTCATCTAATAGTGAACTACTAAATGTTGGCAGGGGGGGGTAATAACAGGAACAGTGGGAGTCGGGGAAGAAGTTCATCTAAACCTAGGAAGAATATGAAGTGTTGAAGCTGCAATGAGGGGGACATGTTAAGAGTCAATGTCCGAATAAGAAAGAATTGAACACTGCTGCTGGGGATGTTTCTGATGATGATGCATTGATACTCAGTGTGGAAAACAGTGTGGACTCTTGGGTCATGGATTCAGGGGCTTCGTTTCACGCCATGGACAACGGGGAAACGATGGTGAATCTGAAATATGGTGATTTTGGAAAGGTACGATTAGCCAATGACGAGATACTTGAGGTAACGGGAATGGGTGATATTGATCTGGTTACTTCATTGGGTACTACATGGAACTTAAAGAATGTCAGGGTGATTCCGGGGCTGAAGAAGAAACTGATTTCAGTTGGTCAGCTGGATGAACAAGGACTGGAAGTGAGGTTTGGTAGTGGTAAATGGAGGGTGATCAGTGGTAATCTGGTTATTGCTCGTGGTATGAAGCGTGGGTCATTGTATATGGTTGAGGTACCTGCTGAGAGATGTATGACCGTCCCGGTTAAGCACGACAAAATCCGGTTCACTAAATCTGGTGCTAAGAGAGTTCATTTTGCAAACATGAAGTCTGGAGCAGGGATGTTAGGTGAACGAGTTCAGAAGTCTAAACCATTCAGGGGATCGGTGACAGTGGGAGCACGGGACGTGTTCCGGGTACAGTTACAAAGAACCGTTGGGTTTTAAAGACTGCGACTGAAAAATTCTCTCCTGGTTATTGTTTGCTGAATTTGGAGAGTGATGGTGATCCTCGGTGTGTCTTTGAATCCGGTGGAATGTCCAAACCGGTTAAGATGGAGGATGAGTCGTTGGCAGCACTAGCCAAGACTGAGTTGGAGTTCGGGGGAGCTTCAACTGACCCTTCTGGTACTTGATGATGAGGGGTCGCTGCAACTAGGAGATATGATAAAGTCTTAGCTTGTTCTCAGGGAACTGGAGGCTTGGAAGACTTGTTTAAAGATTACTGAAGTTACTGGACGACTGGGTTGCTTTGTACTTGAATGGCGGGCTAGAATTTATCGCAAAGCCTTCAAGTGGGAGATTGTTGGGTTTGTGAAGGCTTTGGGCTTGGGCCCATGTTTAGTTTTCTTGTTAATTAAATAGTTAACCCTAATTAGTCTCTATATATACCCATGTCATGTATTGTAATCTTTTGTACTGGGCAAATAAAGAAAACCCTAGTTGCAGCCCGTGGACGTATGTCACACCGACCGAACCACGTTAAATCCTTGTGTCGTTTATTGTTCTGTTTTCTGCGTGATAATCGTTTGTGCGTGTCGTGTGTTGGTTCCACTACGCCGCTTGATTCCTAACTTAATGTTGTTTTTTAATAGTTATCAGGCCTTAGTGGGTGTTTGGGAGTGCTTATTTTTATCAAATTTTAACTTTTTAACTTTTGAAAAGTTAAAAGTCATTTTATAGTGTTTGGCAATGTGATTGTTGTGAGGAAATAAGTTAATAAGTTACTCCATACTAACTTAGTAACTTATTAAAAAAGTCAATAAGTCAATAAGCCTCTTTTAAAAGCAATCCCAAACATCCACTTAGTGCTTAGACACACGTGAGCAAGGTAAGCCACAAAAAAGAGAAGTTCATATTGTCATTTTAGATCTTCACCTATTATTTTTAGATTTGGACCAATTGATTTCTTTAAATTCTTCTTGATCGAAAACTCTTAGTGAATCGTAATAGTTTATATTAGTTTTAGCTAAATAAGAGTCTTTCATAGATAGAGATTGTATTGTTTTTTGACAGTTAACAACCGAAGAAATTTATTTTAAAATGTATTGATTTAGTTTTATAAAAAATAAATAAATAAACAAAAAACACGCATACATACATACATGCATGCATGCATAGTAAAAATCCCACTCGTATAGTAGGGTCTGAGGGGTGAAAAGAGGGCAAACCTTACCCCCTTCCAATGGGATAAAAAAGTTGCTCCCAGAAAGACCCCAGCTCATGAAAACCTCCTTTTCTTAAAAGAAAGTTAAGTACAGAAAAGAAAACACACAAGGAAAAACAGCTATCATAGCGGAAATCTATATAGATCATAGATGTACTAGCAGCAGAACATAAAAGAGCAGGGAAGCATACAAATCAAACAAATCTCTAAAAGTAAAGTAGCTAACACCGGATAAACACACCTAAGGCCAAAGGAACACTCAAACTAAAGGCACACATATAAAGAAGGCCACCCCATAACTAAGGCATACATGAACTAAGTGCACTCTTACAAGTAGGTATCTACATTTATATCTAAGACACAACTATACGAGTAAAGACCCACCTAAGACTAAAGACAACGTGGAAGGTAGCTAACAATTACATCTACGTCTACAGCTATACAGACCTTTGTAACATCCTGAAAACAGCTCGGGCCAAGGAATGACTCTCTCGCCAACCAAACCTATACACCATCCTAAAAATCCCTAACCTTTATGTGGCGCCTCCAAGAGTTCTCATCATCGATCTTGTCCTAAGAGATGTGCAACTCTATCAAAGTATGCCTAATTTGTTCATCCCATGTCAGCATCATCCCACCTTAACTTCTCTTCCCGTCTATTGTCATGTATTCCACTATTTGGAGCGATGTTGTCGTTTGCTTATCAACACATGCCTAAACCATTTCAATCCCCCTTCCCACTTTTCTCTAAATTTGTGCAACTCCTAATCTATCCCTAGAAACTTCACTTCTTTCGATCCAACCATGTGTATCCACACGTCTACCTCACATCCTCATCTCTGTTACATCCAACTTCCATGTTTGCGTCTTCTGGTTGGTCAACAATTCGTAGCATAAAACATAGTTGGTCTTACTGCAACCCTATAGAATTTCCCTTTTAATTTCTATGGAAATCTCTTGTCACAAAAACAATTGTGGTTGCTTTCCATTTACACACCAAACATGAAGACGGTGTTGTAAATGTATTGCTTTAGTTTTAAAATAACATGGCTATAAGGATATACCCAATGCAAGTTATTAAATTATACACAATACAATGTGGATTCAACATACAAAGATAATAAACTAAAAAAAGAAATCATCTTATTAACGTGGCCGGAGTATAGACTATAGAAGGAGTAAACCACAAGAAAAGAAAATAAACTTAAATGGGGGGATAAGCCAAAAACTGACATGTACAAGTTTTGAACCTTGATACAGAGGTTAAGGTACTCCAAAGAAAACCACTAGGCTAAGAAGCCAATGTTGTTTTATCTTGTCTCATAAGTATTTATCTAGTAGCACCTGTGGCAAATATTGAGTGATTGAGGCGCTACGTATAAGTGGTAGTTGCATGTGTGTGTATAATGTAAGGATTTTAAATTTTAAGTACTAATAACTATTATAATAAAATATAGAAATGAACCTCGTGTTGGAATCAGATCAAATCTTGATAATTACCAATGTTAGTAATTAAAAATATCTTGGATAATTATCAAGCAAAACATACTATAATAAGTATCATATTTATTCAAAAATTCGAAAATCAATTAACCAATAAAAACATAAACGTCACCCAACTTCAATAAATCCAATTTAAGAAATAACATGGATTTGTAGGATTTTGAAGTTGTTTTAGGATTTAGCAAGAGTTGAATAAGGATGTGTTTATGTGAATACCATTGTATTCCCTCAATCTAATTTGTACGCTAGAGAAATTTTGGTGACCCAACCCGTAAATATTGTTCGACGGATGAAGAAGACCAAATAACATCTGTAAAAGATATCTTCTCTCCTAACTAAGACCATATCCAACAGGATGCCTGTGAAGTGAGGTGGAGAGAGAGGGCAGTGGCAGTGTTGGAGGACAAGGGCTTCCCTAGTCAAGCAGAAAGGCCGATGTGGAGGAGGTCGGGCCCGCCTGCGATGGAGATGATCTAACAGAAGTTACAGAACTTACTAAAAGAATGATTTCCTTTTTGAATCTAAAATTTACCAAAATATAACCATAGATTACGATATGAACACTAGTTAACAACAAATTAACAGCTAGAGGGTGCAACTGCTAGATCTAATTATATCATTTTTTGCATCAACAATGGCAACAACATTCAATCCCCCTAAAAAACCTAAAAACATTAAAGCATGAGCAATGTAGCACCAAAACAGATATGAATCAGAGAAACTCACCCTTGAAGTAATAGAAGCCGGTGGCGCCACCGGTTTATCTGAATCAACATCCCCACCGGCAGCAGTTTCTTCTGGCGAAAACGTCACCAAATTCGAATCCTTCGACGCATCACCATCATCTCCACCATACCACCACGTCACCGCCATTATCACCACCACTAACAGAGCACTCAAATCCGACCGATAAAACCCTTATAACCAACATCTAAACCCGCAATTCGCCTCATACTTTTCGAAACACCTCTCTACTACACACAAACTGTTGTTACCGTATTCCTCCTATATTGTCGAATTGCTCTGAGAAATCGATACGATTAGGTCTTAAACGAAACCCTAAATTCAGTGTACTCGTGGAAACTGCAGTTCGTTAGTGTAACCCATTACGAAACTCGATTCTATTGAGATGTTAATGCTGCTTTATACTACAGCTTTGAACACATGAAATAGTTCATGAATCTGGTGCCATCATGCAATATGAAGAATCATTTAAAGATTCATGAGTTATACGATTTGGGTGACATTTTGAACGATGAATGAAGAAATTTGGTGCACTTTTTGGGTATCAGAATGAACTCATGAAGCACCAAAAGCAAACGGTAAATCTTTTGTTTTGGTATATTTGAGAAACAAAGGTGTTTATCTGAAACGATGGGCACAAATTGATTAGATTTTTATTATTATAAAATTTGCAAGGTATTTTGTCTCGATTTATATTACATAATATGAAAAACGCAAATGTGAATAGTCCTTTTCTAACCCCCATCACCACTCTTCATCATCAACTCCATCACAGTCCCTCCCTATTCTCGATCCGACCCCACCTCTCCGCCGCCGTCAGCCGCCTTTCTTCTTCAACCTTCAAACCACCACCTCTCACCGGAACCCTCACCTCCGCCGGACCACCACCACCACCATGACACACCGCAAGCGACTCTCTGCACACCGCCGCCCTCATATATCGCCTCCCCCCATCACCTCCAACACCATCGGCCTCACTGCTCATATCAGACATCACTGCTCCACCTCCTGCCACCTCCGCTCCCACGCCCCGCCCCCTCTTACGAACCCTAAAACCCAAATTGGGGGTGGTGGATTTGTGGTTGGGGGGGAGGCGGAGGTCGCGACGGTGGTGGCTGCGTTGGTGGAGGCCGAGGTCAGCCGGTGGTGGCTATGTGTGGACGCGCGAGGTTCGGTCGTGGTGGTTGTGTTATTGGAGGCGGTGGTGGCTGTGTTGCTGGAGGCGGAGGTCGACGGTGGTGGCTGCACCATCATTGAGACAAACATCTAACTATTGTGGTAATGTGGGCTTACATATGTATATCAGAAGGCTTGAGGTTGGTCTGATTTGAATCTGTTTGCTTTGTTATGTTTATCAATGAATTTTGATTCTGTATGAAGTGTTGCTTTTGAGTTTCTGAATTTGAATGCTTTTATGATCAGTTTCATTTGGGTTATTGGTTATTGATCGTTAGGATGCTCATACTTTAGCTGATTTTTGATTGATTAGATGATGTTTTGTGTTCAGTTTTGTTTATTGTTGATAATGGGTCTGGGCCTGCTGGCGGTGATAGGCGACGGTGGCGACCGGCGGAGATTGTTTGAAATGAGGTATTTGGTTGATTGTTTGAAATATTGGGGTCTTACTTTCATGTGCTTCTGGTTTGTTGCTGATCGTGGTTATGATACGTTAATGACAGTTTCCATTGTTGCTCCAAATGTCACTGGCTCCATTATGATTCTCGAATCCATTTGCCACAACCATTGCTATGATGATGTGGTTGAATGGTTGATTGGCGTGGCATATCGGTGTAACACCCCAACCCGGGTAGGGCTGACGTGTCACACAAACAGTAAATCAGAGGTTCATAACGATAAGATTAAAGTACTAAGAAACACAAAAATCTTACATAAATCCAAATAACTTAAATAAAGTCTTAAAATCAAAATACTATTAAGTCTTTTTGATCCAATTATTCTCATCCTAACTTCTTGAGTTAACACTCTTCACTCGTTCCCCTGAGCCCCTTGAGTACCTGCTATAAATAAGAGAAAACACAAAAAGAAATACGGCTGAGCCAAAGAATGCTCAGTAACGGAAATAAACAATAGCAATACAATGATCAATAACGAAACATGAGATGATCAAGTTGAAAATCAAATGATAATGATCATCTAAAAGGAATACCCATATGAGCCAATAACAATAACAATTAACAATGTGTACATTAGCTGCAGTTCTAATGCACCAATATGTGAGATAGGAATGTGGGCACACACACCTAACCATCTCACCAATAAACAATAACAATGATATCCTAGGATCGATCCATACGCCCTTTAACAATAACAATATGTGTCACAACTTAGCACATAATAATAATGTAGAGACGCTGTGGTCTAATCGATCTGCCACAGATAGAGCACGTCACTTGTGCCACAATGACGTCCTATGTCCCATAGGTGGATGTGCTCGGGTATGGAGGTCAATGATACAATCAAGTCAATAAAAACACAATAAGTTACACTCGAGCTCATAACCCTTAATCAAGGTTACTAGCTATAATCAATCATTTAGGAAGCATGTGACAATGAGTACAAAGCAGATAAAGGCTATCACATGCAAAAATATCAATTACAATAAACACTTATAACCATGATCTTATGGATTTAATAACCAAAAAGTCAAGTTACGAATTCAAAATACAGATCAAGAACGAGAGGTATTCATGCTACGAGAGGGAAAGGTCGGAATCCGTACCTTATACACGAAGACAATAATCAGAAACAAGTCTAGGGCTCGGTTAACGCCGTGAGAACCTACGATAACGTAACGCAAATTACAGTTTGAAAAATTCCAGTTCTGCTTCTGTCTTTTCGCACTCGTTAAAAATACTAAACGACGTCTAAAAATTCTGAAATCTCCAGTTTACTAGATTAGTGAGTTCTGAACAACTTTCATTTAGAAAAGTTTCTGATTGAATTACCGAAGTATGAGAAAAACGTGGATCTTTACAGCTGCGCAGAACTGCTAGTGTTACGAAAACGACTATTTTGGAGGTCTAAACGAATGAGTTTTTAGATGTTTTATATACCAACAGATTCGTTTTTCGACGAAGTTCGTCGTGGACATAAGGTTTAACTGATTTGGATCTGTTATGATAAAGTTATGGCCTCCGTAAGTTGGCTGTAAAATACGGGACTATATCGACTATTTGAAGCTTATTTTTAAAACAAAAATTACTATTTACAACGTTCGTTAACAATATATATATATAAGAATTGTTAAGGTTTTAATAAGCTAACTTACAGAAATTAATTAGGTACTCCTATAAAAGATGTCTTATATTAATCCGATTTTTAACATTTATTTAAAAGAATCCATAAAAACAATTAAATAATTTTCCTTGTTTATAATTTATAAAGGTCTTAGACTTAAATAAATTACAGAAAATTAAGGTTGTTGATTTAAAAATAAAACAGAGCTATAAAAGGATTTTTGTAATTTTTGGTAATTTTATAAAATTTTTAAAAAGCTTAGAAGGCTAAAAAAAATAATGGGAGGGGGCTGGTTCGAACCCGTGACCTCCTCCCCATACCTCCACCACCCGAACCAGTGAGCCAAAGGCTCCAAATTGATTAGAACAAGCCCCAATTCTTTTTAAACACTTAATCCCAGTTTCCCCCAAATCTAAGACCCTAGTTTTCGATTTGAATCAAATGAAGTCCGATTCGTTGTTGTAAATGCTTAATTTCATAGGGCTTTGTTCTAGGCTAAAATCGAGCATGTATGTATGTTAAATTTACCTGATGTGAAGTTAAACCGAGAGGAACGATGAGAACAAGTCGCGGCTCAGATGGTGCTCGATGGTGACCAATCCTTGATGATAACCAAATTAAATTGGTAGGAAGCTTGAATGAACTCACAGATGAAAACCCTCTGTTTAATTCGAGTTTTTGATGGGTCGGATTGAGGTTCAACGAGTTGCAGGTCCGCGGCGAGAGGGAGATCGAATGGTGTTGTTTTCGATTAATTTTGATGAAATTGAACTCATAGGAAAGTTGTAAACGATTAAATGATTGTTAGTGTGCCATTACTTGTCTATTATTAATGTTCATAGTGCGATTCGGAGTGGGTGGTCGGCCGAAAAAGTAGGAAAAGAAATTCCTTTAAACCGCACTCAAATAGGATAAAATTCTAGTGGGGTATGCTCGAAACTTCACATGATTGATTTGGTATATTTTGGCATTTAAAACTAAGTTTTAGGGTGGGTTGGGGGTCGCCGGAGCCGACCGGATTCCGGCCGGAATAGTTGATCGGAAACACGGGTAGGAGAGAGAGGAAAGCTGTGAGACTTACATAATTACACGAATGGTCCCTGTGGTTTTCTTCTTTATTATTTCATGACCAAAGTTTTTAATTTCAAGTTTCATAAATTACAAAATCCCCCTGGACTTTAAGTTTTAATTTATTTCAAGTTAATAAACTTTATAAAATTACTATTATTTATTATTATTATTATTATTATTATTATTATTATTTACGGGTATTATAATTCTACCCCCTTAAAACAATTTCGTCCTCGAAATTCTAAATAATGTAGCATGAATCCTTCTGAAAATACAATACGGTGAAAATAATACTTCTTTAAGCACACACCACTTACGAATATAGTAATCACTAACAGTTAGGCTTAGAAAAAACTTACACTTAGTTGTCGAATAAGTATGGATACTGTGAACGAATCATTTCTTCTGTCTCCCATGTCGCCTCGCGTTCAGAATGATTTTTCCAAAAACTTTAACGAACGGTATAGACTTGCGTCTCATAACTCGTTCTTGCGATCAATAATAGCTTCAGGTTCTTCTTCATAAGAAAGATCTTCTTGAATCGCGTGAAGAGGGTAACTAATAACGTGCAACGGATGATAGTTGTATCCCCTCAACAAAGAGACATGAAAAACGTTATGAACATGAGAGAGTTGCGGTGGCAATGCTAAACGATACGAGACTTCTCCAACCCTTTCAAGAATCTCAAACGGACCGATAAAACGTGGACTTAACTTTCCTTTAATTCCAAATCGACGTATGCCACGACAAGGTGACACTTTGAGAAAACACATGATCTCCGACTCTAAATTCCAACGCTCGTCGGTGTTGATCGGCGTAACTCTTTTGTCTAGTTTGGGCTTCTTTCAACTTTTCTCTGGCAATGGCAACTTTTTCATTAGTAATTCTAACCAATTCCGGTCCTTCGATTATCTTCTCTCCAACCTCATTCCAAATATCGGTGCTCTACATTTCCGACCATATAGAAGTTCAAAAGGGGCCATATTTATACTAGCTGCCAAATATTATTATACGCGAACTCAACTAAGCATAGATACTCATCCAATTGCCCGTCCATCGAGTGCGCATGCTCTAAGCATATCTTCCAAAGTCTGAATAGTGCGTTCAGATTGTCCGTCAGTCTGCGGATGGAAGGCGGTACTAAATCTTAACTGGTTCCCAAGCATTTTGGAAACCCTTCCAAAAGCGTGACGTGGAAACGCGGATCTCTACACATACAATCGATGATGGCGTGCCATGAAGTCGAATAATATCTTGCAGAAATATCTCTGATATTTGCTAACTGAGTAACCCTGTTGGATGGGCAAGAAATGAGCCGACTTTGTGAGTCTATCAACTACGACCCAAATGGCGTCGTTCTCTTGAATGTTTTTGGTAGGCCTGTAACAAGTCCATGGAAATATCATCCCATTTCCACATAGGCATATCTAATGGTTGCAGTAATCCACTAGCTCTTGATGCTCAATCTTACTTGCTGACAAGTTAAACAATGACTCACATATTTAGCTACATCTTTTTCATACCACTCCACCAAAAGTTCTGCCTAAATCTCTATACTTTAGTGGCTCCCGGGTGAATAGAGAATGGTGAACTGTGTGCCTTGCTAAATAAGAGTCACGAAGGGTTGGGTCATCTGGCACACATAATCTATTTCCACACCAGATACTCCTTGTTCATCAACTCGAAACTCAGATTGTTTCCCTATCTTCAAATTTGTAAATCGCCCAAAGTTCTCCATCTTGATTCTGAGCTTCCTTGATCCGTGTAATAAGATCAGATTCTATCCTCATCTTGGCTAGATAACCGTTAGACTCACCAAGCTGCAACCCACTTCCATTCTATCCAGATCTGAGATAATCTGTGGTTGGATTTGAAGACATGCTACTCCAAATGCGCCTTTCGACTGAGAGCATCTGCCACGACATTCGCCTTGCCGGATGATACTGGATGTTGGCATCGTAATCCTTGAGTAGTTTCTAACCATCTCCTCTGCTCATATTGAGTTCTTTTTGAGTGAAAATATACTTAAGGCTCTTATGATCAGTTAAAGATATCACATGTCTCTTCATAAAAATAGTGTCTCCGAATCTTTAATGCAAACACTACAGCTGCAAGCTCTAAGTCATGTGTTGGGGTTTACTTCGTACGGTTTAAGCTGTCGGGAAGCATAGGCAATTAACTTTACCATGCTGCATAAGAACACAACCGAGTCCTTTCTTCGATGCATCACATAAATTTGGTACCCGCCAGATCCCGAAGGTACGTAAGAATAGGGGCAGATACCAGTTTTTCTTCAGTTCCTCAAAACTATTTTTCTCTATCCTCGTCCACGTAAATTTTACACCTTTCTCATAAGTTGAGTAGAGGTAATGCGACACGAGAGAAAACCTTCCACAAACGTCGGTAATAGCCCCCTGCTAAACCAAGAAAACTACGAACTTCAGTGACGGATGTCGGTCGAGCCATTTAGTAATAGGCTTCCACCTTTGCAGGATCCATAGGATACCTTTAGCTGATACAACATGGCCTTAAAAATGCCCTTGTTCAAGCCAAAAGTCACACTTAGAAATTTAGCATATAACTTCTTTTGGCGTAAGGTCTCCAAAATCGTGCGAAGGTGGTCTTCATGCTCCTCTTACTTTTAGAGAATACTAAGATGTCATCGATAAAAACATTTACAAAGCGGTTCCAATACTCATGGAACACTCTGTTCATGAGGTCCATAAAGACAGCTGGAGCATTAGTCAAGCCAAAAGGCATAACTAGGAACTCATAGTGACGTAACGGGTGCGGAATGCTGTCTTAGGAACATCTGATCTCGGATCCTCAATTGATGGTATCCTGATCTGAGGTCGATTTAGAGAAGAACTTTGCTCCTTGTAGTTGATCGAAGAGATCATCAATACGCGGTAGCGGATAGCGGTTCCGGATAGTAATCTTATTAAGCTCTCGGTAGTCGATGCATAGACGCATACTACCACTCTTCTTCACAAATAATACCGGTGCCCCCCATGGTGAAAACACTTGGTCTAATGAATCCAAGTTGTAATAGCTCCTGCAGTTGTTCTTTCATTCCTTTAACTCTACTGGAGCCATCCGATAAGGTGCCTTAGAAATAGGTTCCGCCCCGGGGATTAAATCAATAGTAAAACTCGACTTCACGCTCAGGTGGTAACCCTGGAAGTCTTCAGGAAAAGACAAAGAGAATTCTCGAACAATAGGAAAGTCTTCATACGAGGAGTATCCACTGATGATCTTTTATAGAAGCTAAGAATCCCTCACATCACGGAATATAAGCTTTGGGCTTTCAGAGCAGGAGATAATTTTGAGAGGCTTCCGAGGTAGGCTCCCTTGGTAAACTAAGTCAGGATTCATAGGATCACCAAATAGCACACGACGAGTTTGACGTTCTATGGTAACATGGTGTCGTGTTAACCAATCCATGCCAAGAATAATATCGAAATCACCCATGTGCATAGGAAATAGGTCAGCTCTCTAATGATTGATTCGATCTGAATAGGACAGTTTTGGTATACTTGTGAAATAACAATCGATTCTCCAACAGGAGTAGAAATCACTAATGCAGGCTCTAGAGCGGTAGGCATGATCGTAAGGTGCTTTGTGAATAAATGAGATACTATCAAGTGGT
>JABSNV010000705.1:0-62060 GCA_024085815.1 Flaveria linearis | reverse complement strand
CTCTAAATCTAACCATGTGCATATTTGGGAGATGAAGTTGTAAGGCCAAACCGAAGGATGGATTTGAGAAAGGGGGAATGAAAAACCACGCCACATGGCCTCCGGGGCGATACTAACGTGCCTCTTGAAATCTTTTTATTCGTTAATAACTTCTGGACCATCTTCATCGAGCTGAATACCTGCTTGTCATGTCCTTGTAAACATACTTGAATATACTTCACAGACTTTATACTGGAGCAAACCTCCACGTTCATGTGGCAGTTGAACATCATCAAAAGTCTTGGATTATAAGGGACAACCCATCTGTTATCAGTGTTTTCTCCTCGCACTCAACTGAATTCCGGTGTCTCTCCTTCTATATAATGGATAAGAATCCTCTCCTTGTGTCGTCTGCTCATTGAAATGTCTAGGATAACGAAATCGACATATCTTTGGATCACCCTGCATACAAGGACTGTTTGGTCAACGCACCGCAAGGACCATGAATCATGTGCTTAACAACATTTCATGCAGATTGGGATGTCTTAATTTATCAGGAATCTCAGCACATACAACCTTATCATAATGTCTGGATTACTAATTTGTCTTGGGCTGCATGATAGGAGGAAATGTGCATGCGGCAACCACGTTTCTGAATTCGATGACGTAAACGTATGCCTTAACATGACCGAGTATATGTTCCTGAATAGATGTTCTTTAAGCTCATCTAATCGAGCACGAAACACTCTAGAAACAAGATCGGGACGATCTTGTGAGTTTTGACCAGGTTTTAGATTATCACATATTTCTGGCCACTGAGGATTACACGTCATCGTTAGGAATAAATCTGGTTTTCCGTCATCTTGACTAAGTCATAGCATCTAAAAAACGACGTCGCATATCACGAGGCCTCCAATGAAAGACGCAGGCAACACAACCCGTTGTCCGATTCTAGTTGGATGAACCTCCCCCGCATAACGCAATCCCAATACCTTGGTATAAGTCAGCTCTTATCCGTCGTGGTTATTTTCAAAATATGTAAACGTGATGTCTCAATCTTTATGTAAATATCGACGACAAACTGCTGTAGCAATCTACACCTAACAAAAGCACGTTCTCTGTTGGACGAATTTGAAACCTGTAACAGTAGTACTCTCGCATAGCTACGGTTGTCCTAGCATTTGTGTGTTAGACCCTGGATAAAAAAATATACTTACTAAACAGTAGACTGCATCGAACTTCATAGTATTTGCTGTTAGAATTTTAAAACTTAGAACATTTTTGGTACCTTCATTGTCTTCGTCGATGTTGTCCTGACTATTATTAACTTGATTAGTTGACAATACCTCACGTTGTATGTCAGGATGCCAACCCGGTTCGCCATTAGGAAAAAATAACGGATAACATAATGGATCGTAACATCCAAAGTATGGTTGAATAGTTTGACTACGTTCAGACCTACCATACACCACAATGCTTCTTTTGTAGGCGGTGATATTGTCATTCCCTTCAACCCAGATACCAGCAACCTGAAGAAAACGTGTTTAATAAATAATAAGGATCTTAATATATCATGGTTCTTAAAATAAAATAATATTAATTAAACCTCTGATGTCGTTGGTCTGTTGTACACCCTCTGGTCAACGTCAGCTGAAGCGTTCAAAGTGACTTTATAGTGTCTAGAGGACCCAGCTCCGAAAGACTACGGAATGTAATGACATAAGGATTTGAAGAAAGACACGTGACAAAATCTCAGTAATATTACGATCAAGATTGGCCATTGGAGCCGTGTTCTAACTCTATTTCAGGATCATAAAAATATAGTTGTATCTGGGTGTTCCATCTCTGCTGACCAACTGGTCATTCTATGATATATCCCTTTATGCCTCGAAAGGTATACAACCCGTCTCTCATATTGGTCAGTGTATCATCCAACGTGACGCCCATTGAGGCGAAAGAAAATTAGTGTTATAGCCCTTATGTTCGCCCTAAAGGTTATGCCAATTTCATTTTGCAACGTGAAAAGCATGTTCAATTCTGTAGGGATTTCTATAGGTGCTAATTGGTTTGCCCATTCATGCAACAAAAGGTAGGGAATTCTGATGCAAATCGTTTTGCTGAACATTTCTGACAAGGACTCTGTTCCTTTAAGATGAGAGTGTTTAGGTACATGGTCATAAACAAATTTATATGGATCATCTTCTATTATCACATCTCGTACAGGTGGTGATCACCGTCCAGAATCTGCGTAGGTTGACTACCATTTGGAATACGTTTTCTGTTATCTCTCTCGTGTAGCATAATATCGTCTATTCGCCTCCCTTCGTCTTTCAGCCAAAGTACAAGAAACACTCTCATTTATCATTTGTATCGTGTGACCGCATTAGTTTTAATGTGCTTAAGGGTATCCTTTCGCGTGACTGATTAATCGTAGCCAATAAAAATGGAGTGCTTGAGAGACACTGGCATTACAAACTTTTGTTTTTTGTTGTTTTCTTTGTTTGAGTAGTATCGTCTGTTGTATTCTTTCCGTTTTGCAGCTCGTGACGTAGATGCAGTTGAGGACGAAATGTCATTACTATCTTTTGGTTGCCCGTTCCTCATAGTAAAAATGATGACCACCTTTTGTAATGAATATAATATCGTGAATATTCTTATGCAGTTTATATACAACTACAAATATTTATAAGTAACATTTAAGTAACAAACTTAAGCAAACTCATTATGTAAATACACATTAATGTACATAAACGAATATATCTCTACTTCTTATGTATTGCAGCAAAAAACATAATAATAATGTTAATCTGCCTACCATCTATCTAAAGATTTGTCATAAGTTTTTTTTTCTACACTCAAGCTGTAATTTTTGATGTGGTTTGAAACTGTGTGGTATACTATTATTTTTAGCTCTATATTTGTTTATAGTTCGATTGAATTTTTGTATTGGTTTGAGATTCACTGTCATAAAATACCCCTTGATAATTTCATATTTCCAAAATTAAAAACGTTAACATTAACAGTTTGCAAGGTTGTAAGAAATAACAACGTAATTTATTTCTACATACTAAGAAACAAAAATATAAATGTAATGAAAACCGAAACACCAATACAAATTTGGAAAAACGAAGATGTAATGTAATTTAATAAATACAATATCGTTGAGCACGTGACTAAAGATAAGAACAATCGAAAACTTAAATAGCATGAGCCTCCGGCATGTTTGGTTCAATCACGATCGTACTTAAATCAGTTGAACGTAAAATATTGCCTACAAATTATAAAAGGTGTATAAGTTTGTAGAATAGAACATGATTTATTTAATGTAAATAATTATTTAAAAAAAAGTAAAATGTAACATACTGTCGGGCAAACGAATCAACTTGCATCGAGATACGTAGACAATAGATTTGTTTACATTGCACGAAACATGGTCATCATACGAATCCCCGGAGGATCGTATAAAGATATTGTATATTGTAACCGCTGTCGCATATAATTTATATATTAGAAAAATAATACAATTGAATATATTAGGCAACTAAAAAGTAATTTCATTATTTTTATATTTGGATAATGCTTACGTATAATCTTGAAGAGTCATATGAAACTCTCGAAATCGACGCTCACCCTTTATAATCTTTCCGACAATCTACAACCATAACATTTCTTGATAAATTATAGGTGAAATAAATAGCATAATAAAAAATTATCTATCAATTAAAACTTATGCTTACCGTAAATATTTTTTCACATCTTCTGTCTTCCAAAAGATTTTTAGTAGAAGGCAATAATGGATACACTCGGAACCATGTCGGTGTGTGACTTGAAAATCGCTCAAGTTTAGTGTGCTCGTTAAAAACAATTTTGAACTCACTCCAACCATAGGTAGTTTTCGTGTTTTGGCCACTCCTGGTATTGAATCTCTCTCTTTTGGAAATGGTGTAGCACAAACATGTTACCCCCAGATTCCTATGTTTGTATAAATGCATGATAGGTGCCGGGACAAAACCAATAATTTTTTGTCTCTAAAAAAATAAAGATTGTGATTTAAATAACAAACTACATTGTAATATTAAAATCTTAAATATATGAAAAAGGATCTTACGTTTTGGTCAAGGAAACCACCAAAAGTTTGTTTTCAGACACGATGTGCAAAACAAAATCGATCCAGACGAAACAGACAGTATACCAAAGAGTACTGTGTCACTGATGAAAATCATCAACAATGGTATGCAAATCCATGATAAATGATACCTTCAATTTTAAAAGAAAATAGAAGTTGAAAACTTTAATACTAATGAAACAAATTAAGTTGCTATTGTCTTGGATTTAATGTTCAACTTTTTATGGTTTGTATATATATATATATATAATAGAATGGATAATACGTTCTTAATATGCATTATAATATTTAAAAGGTGCATATTATTAATTAAAATAATTACCATATCATCAAATACAACAATTATGTATTGACATATTCATATATTGGAATTAGGCAAATCTAACTTAGATAATAAAAACTAAGCCAATACTTATGATACTTATGAATGAAGCTATGATAAAACATCCCAAAAAGTTGAAATTTAATTTCCAAAACATACCAAAAGTATTTGGAAGTAACTATAAAAGGTAAACATTGGTAACATAAACATAAAGTTTTAAAAAAGAACATGCATGATAGAAGGTCATGTAACTAAAAGCCAGGTGAAAGTATAGTCTCGGAGTAGATCGCACCACGCTTAATATCACCAAAAGTAGAAGGATAAAGTTAGTCGCTTCGTTGAAGCTTAACTTGATTTCAAATACATGTCCCCACCTGTGATCATAAGAGTTGTGCCACTAATATTGTATGTGTTAAGGATGTAAATGGTGGTAATGGAAGACATAGGCCGTAACGAAAGCATGCAACTTCATCCAGGAACCATTGTGTAGCTTCACAATTCCAAGCCCTTTCGTAGCTACCACGTGAAACATAACAATGAAGTTCTGAGCGTATGCTAACCAAAGAAAATTGAGCCCCAAACCCCACGTATTTGGATATGCTAATTCAGAAAACTGTGTGTGTTGACTTCAAAACGAACAAGCATCTTTTGAGCGCCAAGCCATTTTGGGACACCCTGAAGTACAAAGCATCTCCACAGAAGGTTGCCATAGACCAATCGTAGGTATCACCATTGTATGGCCTCTTTTTCAAGAATGGTATGCATTTCCACGACGCACGACGCAATGAATACACGTATACAGCAAGAGTACCCCGCCTACGCTTAATGTGAATAACATTGTAATCGAATGTTACGTCAACATAGAAACCAACCGCATCAATATATGCCTTGAAGAAGCCGCTTATTATTGTTGGATAACATTTTGCAGCCACCGTTAATGATTCCATATAACCAAATCCCACTGTTTTAAGGCTAATACAGAGCATGCCCCAGCTCGCTAAAAATAAAAGATTTTTTGGATGAACATTAAATGGGGGATTTAATTCAGTACCTACCAAATAGTTAGGTTCCTCATAATTCAAAGACCGAGATACACAAGATTTCTTATGGCTCCTCGTGGTGATGATCTTCTGTTCGGGAGAGTCTCGCATGTATAGGGAATGTGTCCTTTGAAAATCTATACTTGAGATGTAGGTTAACCATTCTTTACTAACACACTTGCATTTAAAGATAACCTTTGGGGGTAGTCGCGCAACTATCTCAAGCATCAGTATTAAAAACATTTCTGGAGGCATACTGAATATATTAGAAAAACAAAGAATGTGTTAAAATGTATACATGCTATTGTGTATAAATAGTCTGGTTGTTCAAAAGTAAATGGAAAGACAATTAGTTAATTTTTCACTCAAAACACATGTGTATATAATAATCATTTAATAAGTTAATTTTTACATAATGAATACTTGTAATATATATTTTTAGAAAGTATAAAATATGTAATTAGTTATTTGATTTTTGAAAATAATAGTTGATGGTGTTAAAAAGATGAATATATAAAATAAAAAAACTATTGTATTAATTAATTTATTTTTTTTGGATGCGTAGCTATTTTTAACCCAAAACTATGGAGTCCAAAATAATTGAACTGAGAAGCCCAAATAATACTACTCTAATATGAATTCACGAAACTGTGAAGCCCAAAATTAATCAAAAGTGGTAGAGTTGTTAGTTTGTGAGAAAAATGTTGAGTACGGAAACGGGTCTTTAAGCCGGAGCGTAATCATTTTAGATACTGGTTCGGACCTGACTTGAACTATAGAATCGAATGCATTTTGGAATATACTCAGTTGAAATCGGTTAAAATCGAACATTGATAAAACCGTGCAAACCCAAACGATCATTTTCCCAAAGTAACCTTTGTATCCTTCAAACCCAACCCTAATCCCACAACAAACAAAATATCTCACCCTATTCTTCATTCACTTCCTCCGTTCTTCCTGCAGATCCTATGTAATCTGAAACCCTAAAAGCTCATATCCCCCTTATTCCCTCTTATTAGATTCACCCACCTCGATTTGATTTCAAAGACTTCACTTGCATCTCTTCATCCCTCCATACTAACAACCTCAATCGTGCATCTTTTAAACGATTCATCATCACCGTTGAGTTCTTGATCAGTTATTTGAGGTAAACGTGTCTCAATTCGGTTATTGGGCGGAAGTTTTCTGTTCTATCGATGGTGTAAGTTTCTAGGGTTTTTAATCGATCCAACGATAACGACAGATTCTTTGATGGGGTTTCAAAAGGTTTATTCTTACTGATATTGTTGAAGCACTAATCTTATGTAGCGGAATTGCTATTGATTCTGGTGTGGAGGTTTGTGTGATCGAGGGGCTGTTGGTAACTTCTGAATGGGTAAGTGCTGAATCAATAAGATGTCTGAACCAATAAGAGGTCTGAACCAATAAGTGCTGAACCAGATTAAGTCTGTTTGGTTGGATAGATTTCTTGTTTGTGATAAATTATTTCTTGCCGAATGACTGTGATAATTTTACATCAACTCCCACCTCATCTTCTCAATTCAAACATAAGCTCAAACTCGTTTAAGTTCGATTCAATTTAAACTTATAACAAACATCTCACGAATAATTCACAACGGATTATTTTGTTTCCACAATTATATGTCAAGCAATATTATATTTTTGGGTAAAGAAATCCACCATTATATTTTGTTTTACAACATAAATAACAATATATCTCTGACAAAAACACCTCACCCTCTTCGAGAACCTTTCTGAACTTGAACCCTAGTCTCTCCACCTCCACCAACTCCATCTGATCCTCATCCTCTGTCACCGTCCACCACCTCAAAACCACTATCTCCGCCGTCCCCCGCCTCTATCACCACCAAAACGCAGCGGGAGCAAGAAGACCTTGGAAAAGGGGGCTGCAGGCGAGGGGGCGACGCCGACGAGGAGGTGGCAGCTGGGGAAAAAGAGGGTTGCGGCGGCTTGCTGCGAAGGTGTTACGACCGGCACCCGGCAGCAGATTGCGATGGGGGTAGGGGAGGAGGTGACGGGAGTTCACGTGTTTTTGTGATTTGAGTCGGTCAGACTCGATCTCAATCTGACTCGGTAAGTGCCTGATCCAGACCTCTTTTCTAATCAGAGATACCCAACCAAACAACCATGTCCGACTCGGTCAGACATACATGTCTGACTGGATCATTCAGACCTAAACAAACAGCCCCTGAGTGTGTCTTGGAGATATTATGGTGGTGGATCTTAAGGTTGATTTGAAGCAGGAGTCCGAAATGGCTATTGATGGCATGCTACACAAACCAATGCTGGAAAAACCAAGGTTTGTTGCTGCTTGGTGCTTAATGCCATCATTTATAATACCCAAGATTTTGATTTCTGAACCCCATTTGTTGCTGAAGTGTGTATCTAGGTTTATGTGATTTCTGTTGTATGTGATGGATCTGTGTGGAATCTGGAGGATGTATTCGTTTTCCCCCAATTTTGATCATGTTTTGGGATTCTAGAAGTATGTGGATTATGTTTTTCATTGTGCTGTTAGGATTGATGTGAATTTGATAACTTACATTACTCTCCAGAATTTGTTACTTAAGTTAGTTAATGTATTTGGAGTTCGTAAACTATATATGTGTCCTTTATGTAGTTATTTGTTACTGTTATTAGCAATATGGACCCAATAGTGTTATGTTCAAAGGCTATCGATTCCCTAAGGCTGCTGAGGAGTATCTGCCACAGTGACTGGTTGATGTTTGTGGTTTGTGAATGGTTGATGTTTGTGGTTGTGAATGGTTGATGTTTGTGGTTTGTGAATGTTGATGTTTTGCCTGTTATCATGTGATTTGTGAATGTTTATATACTTTAGAATTAGTGTGTTATGTGTATGGGTTTAAGACTTAAAGGTTTAGTATACTACGTTTATGAATTGTGAATGTGAATGTAGCAAAATGGTCTGATTGTGAATGTTTATTACTTGAGTCTCATGTTACTTTACAATTAAATGTAATCTTGTAGAATTATGATTTTGATTTTAAAAGATTGAAGATTTGTATGCTACTTTACATGCAGAGCAGAGCTGAGGCTCTTCACAAATGGTAAGTCAATTATTCATGAATTAGGCACTATTTTACACATTGGCAACCATGGTTTCTCAACAATGGGAGCTTGCAATAAGGTATGTCCTATACAGTTATATATGCACCTAATTCCATTATAATAATTTTGAGTTGTTTTAATTTCATGATATTATGATACACACTGATTAAATAGTATAGACGTTACACACTAAATTAGTTAAATCCATTGGGCAGTTTCACGACAACACAAAAAAAACACACTGATTTACAATCAAACACGATAACAATTAAAATTTTTATAGTTAAATACTTATATGTTAAAAGAAGACTACCTTTATGGAGAAACGAAAGCCACAAAAAATTAAATCAATAGCTTAAAGGAACAAAAGGCTAGCTTCCAAGAAGTTGACCACAACCTACTAAAAAAATTAAATAGCTTAAGGTTAGAAACATGTTATGGATAATACCATGTTGTCTATATTGTAGCTTCAGAGAAATTTTATTTATAAAACACTAAAATAAATTAAGTTGCTGTTTAACTAACTTTTAGTTTATAATTATGCTAAATAATGATGTTTAACTATGGTAAAATTAAAAATAAATACACATAGTATTCTGAAAAATGAATTAGCTTTTGGTTAGGAATCTACATACACAAACAAATCAAACATATACATAATATACCAGGCTGAAAAGTTTCAAACTTCCATAAGAAACACAACCTGCAAGTGTATTTATTGTGATGCGGTTGATGTGAATGTGCAAACTTGGAACAAAAAACCTAATTTCCGAGAACTTGGACCACAAACAACTGAAAAATTAATTAGCTTTTGGTTAGGAATCTAAATACACAACAAAGCAAACATATACATAATATATCAGGCTGAAAAGTTTCAAACTTTCATAAGAATATCAACCTGCAAGTGATATTTCTTGTGATGCGGTTGATGTGAATGTGCAAACTTGGAACAAAAAAGCTAATTTCCGAGAACTTGTACCACAAACAACTGAAAAATGAATTAGCTTTTGGTTAGGAATCTAAATACACAAACAAAGCAAACATATACATAATATACCTGGCTGAAAAGTTTCAAACTTTCATAAGAATATCAACCTGCAATTGATATTTCTTGTGATGCGGTTGATGTGAATGTCAACTTTGGTAATATATAGTATATAAAACAGGGGATGTTTATCCCTAAAAAGCTGTAACAACTTCAATTTTAGGATATATCAGGTTCTAACGTCAACTAAAATGCTGCAACAACCTAGATTGTAGGATAAAATTAGGCATAAAGTCAGCTACATGTTTGCTAATATCAAGCATTCGGTTTTTTTTAAAAAATTGAAATGTATAGGATAAAATTTTGAACTGAACTTTATCCCCATAAAATTGCAACAAATAATTATCCCCAAAGTTGCAACAAATGATCTTTCAAAAATATTTATAGAAATCTAAAAAGAAGATAATAGGTCAACAATTGCGATCAGATATTCACTTTTTTCAAGATCCCAAACTCTTGAGTCTTGACCCACTTTGGAGATACTTTCGTTAGGCGAGCTGCTTCGGCATAATACCACCGATCAAGATTGCAACAGATCAACATATTGAATAAACGCAGAAGCACACCATGTACAACGATTTGGATTCAGCCTCAGTTTTTTTTTTTAAAAAAACAAACAAATGGAACATACACATCAGGTTATGTTTTAGGGGCATAAGCACACCAAACTTAATATGGTTTTGGTTGTATGTATTTATTTTATTTATATAAGCTTTCTTAGTTTTTATTTTTAAAAAACTGTTAAATGGAAGTATCTAAAGAATAAATGCAACAACTTAAATTTTAGGATACTATCAGGTCTAAAGTCAAGAAAAAAGCTACAACAACCTAGATTGTAGGATAAAATTAGGTCTAAAGTCAAGCATTCGTTTTTTTTAATTGAAATTTATAGGATAAGACCCTTCTATCTTGAAGTTAGTTTGTATGTTCTTTTT
Organism: Flaveria linearis; assembly: GCA_024085815.1. Taxonomy (NCBI): domain Eukaryota; kingdom Viridiplantae; phylum Streptophyta; class Magnoliopsida; order Asterales; family Asteraceae; genus Flaveria; species Flaveria linearis. Next base: position 51,523 of record JABSNV010000705.1, on the reverse strand, counting down.
AACTTAACTGCTAGAAAATAGGTTATAGAAAAACTGAAAGTAGGAAGCTGAATTCCAGGAAAAAAATTGGCAAACTTGAAATAAATGAAGTTGTTATTTAACTAACTTTTAGTTTTATAATTATGCTAAATGAGGATGTTTAACTATAGTAAAATTAAAACAAATGTAAGTTGAATGGTTTAACTACAAGATAGCTATTTTTATAATATTTCAAAGAAAGGTAATTTTTTTTCTATTATAAATGTATGTCTGGTGTTGCAAGCTTTAGAAATATAGGTTGGTTTTAAATTCGTGTAAAATTATTAATTAGGTGTTGTTAATTAATTTCAAAGTTAGTTTATTGTTTATTAATTAGCTCCTACTTGTTCTAAGCTAAATGAAATACAATTTTCATTCTCACATCGACATTAATAAAGCTAAAAAAACTAAACTTTTTAAGTACTAACAAAAAGATAAATCTTATTTCAAACATAAAGACGACGAATTCATTTACGTAGAATAAAATGCATAGAAAATTGAAAACATAATTATTTAGTGGTGGGTTGAAAATTAAACTAAATGCGGTCTAGTTCGCTTCTGAATTGATACGCGGGGAATCTTAATCGGATTTTTAAGCTTTTGGCTTGAATCCGCAGTATCAAGTAACTTGTCATCTTTATCCTCTTCATCTGAACTCTCTATAATAATAACTTCATCCCATTTCCATTCAGCAATTCGTTTGCGTCTATTCGCTTGAGTTTCTAGCTTTCGGTCATCAAACTGCATAAGAACACAAGTAAAACATAAATATGTATGTAAGTATATTGAAAAATTATTTGAGCCAATGAAAATATATAATAAGATCAAGAAAACAAACCTTAGAAGCGTCCCCATTTTTTTGACTCAAGTCACCACACAGTCTTTTTTTTGTATGTTCAAATCACACTGAAACAAATATTACATTTATCAGTAACATATGAATCAAAGTAAACTTCTATTAAGGTAACATGACTAACCTTGAATGGTTGGTCTTTCAACATCTTTGACCCTGCTCCATACCTAAATCCACAATCAAAACAGAAATCAAGGTAACTAATTCTCAAAGCCATGAAAACAAATGATTGTATTAGCAGATTACTTCCCTACCTAATATAATACTTACCTTACCTTAATAGAAACCAAAATCCTCAAACAGTTCTTGTATTCTGCCGTGTAAAAGTAAGCTGTAGTATTCTGCAGTTTATACCAACATTCAAGTGAACAAATATTATGATTTGGTTACATAGTTTATATAGAGGATGATTCTGGCTTTTCATCCCTAAAAAGATGCAAAAGATCAAAATTTAAACTGAACTTTATCCCCATAAAGTTGCAACAAATTAATTATCTATAAAATAAAAGTACATAGCAGGTTATGTTTTAGGGGCATTCTGCGTTTTTTTCATTATTAATTTGTTGTATGTATTTTTTTTTATATAAGCTTTCCTAGTTTTTATTTTTAAAAAACTAATAAATGCAATTACACACAAGATTATCTTTTAGGGGTATAAGCACACCAAAAAACTATGGATTTGGTTGTACACAGCAAGATTTTTATATTCAGCAGTTGTATTTTCAGGAAGTTGAGATTTTTCAGATAGTTTTTTTATTGTATATAACCTGGAGTTTATGTAAATAAAGGTAACAATTTTATTGTGTAGGGATTTGGTTTCAGCCTTTTAATTTTTTTTTTAAAAAAACTATAAAATGAAAGTACATAGCAGGTTATGTTTTAGGGGCATAAGCACACCAAACTTAATATGGTTTTGGTTGTATGTATTTTTTTTATTTTATATAAGCTTTCTTAGTTTTTATTTTTAAAAAACTAATAAATGCAATTACACATGTTTACTACGATGTGCAAACTTTAGGGTATTATGTGTTTCCTCTGAATTACTTGATGCAGGAGTCACGGTGCATATAAGCTACATAAAAGTTCAAAAGATGTCAACTATGTTTAACACTCCTGCCCCTTTAAGTAAAGCACCACATAATAGATAAATCATTGAAGATGAATTTCACAGATTAAAGTAGCAGAAAGGTTACCGAAAGCAATAAAGAAAATCTTTGAACTTACTGAAACTCGTCCACGACCACTAAGGGAAGATTGCAGCAGTCGTGTAAGCTTTGAATCTCGATAAGGAATGTGTGCAGACTTGCCATCTGTTAATTTAGATATCACCTGGGGTTTGCATGTAACAAAATGAGTTGTCAAAGAAAAATACAGCAGGAATAACTAAAGTATTTATCCATTCTACAATAAGTCGAGGATTTAATTGCTCTTACCGTGCCAAGAGTGAGCAAGCTTTTATTTATGTATGAGCCTTCTTTTCTCCTCATTCCAGTTGTCTCTGTTTTAGAACTTTCAGATCCTGCCAGGTCAATTAAGTGCTACAAGAAAAAAAGTGAAACTTGATTTTGCTGGAGCATATCACACATAAGAACATATTTTGATACAAGTACGAAGCCCATAAAAGAAAATTGTGAAAAATTGTTTCAAATTACCAGCTGTGACAAGGTTACTTCCTCTTCCAAATTCTCCCCACATGGACTGCTTTCAATCATCTGGTAAACGGATGGACAAACAACATGTTACATTATAGTTTAAAATGTCAAGTTGTCATGTGGCATGATATGGATATTGTTTGTTGTAGATGATTAAGATCATGTTGAACATGACAATGTAATTACCAGGGTGAATATAGTATGGCTACGACTGCTGAGTAAGTTGAAGTTATTTGATCCAACATGCCTATGTGCTACAGCCAAATAAAGAATAAACATAAGAAAGTCACAGTTCAAATATTGCTCATGTATTCATGAAATATCAAGTGGAGCATACTCCTTAAGTTTGTCAAACAAGAAAACAGTTGATGGCCAAAAAACAGAATCCCCGCTTTGCATGCTTTGGTTGCTTCAAGTTAACATCTTTTACGAAAACTAATATTAGCAGTTGTATTTTTCAGGAAGTTGAGATTTTTCAGGTAGTTTTTTTATTGTATATAACCTGAAGTTTATGTAAATAAAGGTAACAACTTTATTGTGTAGGGATATTATGAAAATTAACATAGGGGTTATTTTGTAAATAATCTTTTAAGTACTATTTTACCCTTGTAAATGCTTGTATCCTATGCATTGATTATTGTATATGTTCTTAAATTTAGGGTATCTTAAAATACCCTTCCCATATACTTTATATATAGTATAGATATATATAGAGAGGGGTATGTTCCACTAAAAATATATTTTGCCTAAGAAGGCTAAGAAGAAATGAGGTTGTGACATGTGAAAAAACTAGAAAATAAGGTTAAATGATATTTTGATCTATTAACCCTTTAATCTAATTCTCTTTCTCCACATTCCTTTTACACACTTTATTCACCCACATATCCTATGAAATATTAACCACAAAATGCAACCAAAGCCTAAATGTCTCTCGTTGTTTTAAACTTCATAATTACATACAACAACTAATCGGTTATTAGAGATGTTAACTTGAGCGGCGGGTATTAATCGGTAGTATTTTAAGATAATGATTCAGTAATCAATGATAGTGGTAATTGAAGATAATGAAAAATGATGGGGGATGTTATCAATGATCAATGATACTCAAATGTCATTCGTTTTATCACACTTAATTGTCACGTTGATTGTTCAAACACAAAAAATATATAGATTGTTGTTTTAATGCCAAACAACACGAAACGTGTTATATTAATGTAATAGTGAACATTAAAATAGCAAAGAAAATATTATTTCTATTTTGTTTAATATTTTGACATAATATACCACAGATGCAACACATGAGACCTTGTTGTTTTGACGTAAAACAACATCGAACATGTTACGTAAAACCACACAAAACTGTGTTATTTAACAAAATAACATAAAACTGTGATGTTTTGATAAAATCCAATACAAAATTGTCTTGTTTGATGCAAACAACACGAACTGTGCTATTTTTATAAAATACAGCACAACTTTGTGCTTTTTATGAAATACTGCACAACTTTGTGTTGTTTTATGAAATACAGCACAACTTTGTGCTGTTTTATAAAATACATCACATTTTTGTGCTGTTTTATTAAATATAGCACAAAAACGTTAATATGCAACACAATTTGTTTAAAAAATTGAGAAAAAATCAAAAAAATCAACAAAAATGATTACATACCCAAAATACACTTCCATCTTTTTTATTTATAACATTATCATCTTATCATTGATTAAAAAATGGTAAGCTAAGATCATATTAACGTTTTTAGGCAAAATATATTTTTAATATATATATATATATATATATATATATGTATATATATATATATATATATATATATATATTATATATAGGGGAGGGATCAAGAGAAAACCACCATTTTAAAAGAAAACCAAGAAAACCAAATTAAACCAATCACATAATTTCTTATTATAATTATTTCTATTATTTCAAAAGGGCATTTTAGTAATAAACTAATTTAATATTTTAAGAAGTTATCACTTTTAATTCAAATCCCATGATTTTCTCCATTTTCATTTATCATTTCTTACTCTTTCATATTATCTTGATTTGAGGAGTTTACGATCTGAATTTGTATTTCAACATTTGATTTGAGAAAGTAAGGCAAAAGTAATAGTCAATATAATATTTTTATTCTACAAATTGATTTTACAATCTGAATTTGTATAACAAAGACCACAATTTTCTCACTCAATCATTTTTTTGATTTTGATAATGTAATTATCTGTATGGTGCTGCTAATATATAAGTGATTTGTTTATGGATTGGTTTGTGTAACTTTTCAACATAGCATTTATTGTTTTTATTTTGGTTTCGATAAGTAAAGTTCTTGTTCTCCATATTTTATTTTTTGTTCTTATAAGTTATGTATACATAACACCATGAGTTAGTACATGTAACACTATGAGTTACATTCATGTTAGTTATACAAGGTTCTATAAGAACAATCAACACTTTTTACACCCTCTGATTGATGTTTCTCGTATTTATATTTCTGTGAGTTACATCTATGTGGTGTTATGAGTTTCATATATGTAACTTATACATATATGTTCGTTAATGTGGTTACATATATTTAACTTAGCTAGTGGTGTTTATGCTCCAACTTTATTTATATTTGATTCTTCCATATATGTAAGTAAGTTGTTGTTTGATTTTATTAAAATAATTAATATGATCAGGAAAAAGAAATAGTTAAAAATGATTTTTAACGTGGTTCATCTTATGTAAAACATGATGTTTGATTATCTTAAAAAATGTTAATAGAAATAAGGTAGGAGAGAGAGAGAGAGAGTGAGAGAGAAAGAGAGAGAGAGAGAGATTTTAGGAAATTTGTTAATTATTATTAGAGTTTACAAAAACTACAAAAATGGTTTACCAATTCTACCCCTAAAACCTATTAAGTAAAACCATCAATTTAAATATATTTATTAAATTGTCATGAGTTAATCTCAACCATTGATAAAACAAATCAATGGTAGAAAGTTGGTTTTTTTTGGTTTTCTTATAAAAAGTGGTTTTCTTTAGAACCCTCCCCTATATATATATATATATATATATTCAAAACAGTTTCCAAATATAAGGAAACCAGAAACGTAATAATTACTTTCAATACTTGGAAAACAAATTCTTTTTGTAATTATAACTATTCACAAGACCATGTTAGTCTGTCAAATGTCCTTACACTATTAATAAGGGTCCTAATAAATAGACACTTATTATTTTAAATTGACATCCCTTTATACGTCGCGTATGGGTTCATACGTGGCCCATGCCCGGTGTATAGCTATCGACCATTAATGCGCCATTAATGTCTGACATTCCACGTCACATCAGTCTACCTATACGGGGCATATAGGACCATACGCCACGTATAGGTCGGAAAATTTAAAAAAAAGTATATAAGCTATACTCCGCGTATGGGCCCATACGCGGCGTATAGATCCTCGGAACCACTATATCTTTTAATCCTTTCTCACTTTAACACACACTTTGAAAAAAACCCTCTCTCGTATAGCCTATGCTACACGTATTGTTCGTCGATTTTTCTATATCCAGGTATGTATTATTGTTCCTACATCATTATTATGTTAATCGTTCACTGATTTAAACGTTAAAGCAGTGTTTTAGGCCTTATAATGGGTGATTTAAAAACTGGTAGTATGAACTATACGCTACTTCAGCCCCGCGTATAGGGCTATACGCAGCGTATAGTTCTATAGTTGGGGAAGAAGACCCATACGTGGGTACCTTATACGCGGCGTATAGCTCTATACGCGACGTATAGGGGGGGTGACCCATACGTGGCTTATGACCCATACGTGGGTACCCTATACGCGGCGTATAGGTCTATACGCGGCGTATAGGGGGGTTGACCTATACGTGGCTTATGACCCATACGCGGGTACCCTATACGCGGCGTATAGGGGGTGGTTGACCTATACGTTGTTTTTGACCTATTTGTTTTCTTATGCAGATATGTCTTCCGATTCTGATGTTGAGGTTGACGTTGTTGACCTTATTGTTGATCATCCTTGGCTGCAGTTTGAGGCCGGTTCCATTGAGCATGCTAAGTGCTCAAAATTTATACGTATGAAGATCGGTCATCAAAAGGCCGTCGATTGGGAGGTTATGGCCGAGCTCGGAGAGCGCGATAGAATTGCTGGTATTATCGGAGACGGTACGGCTTGGAGTCGTCTATTTGAGATCGCGTTTTTACCGTCTTACCATGAGCTGACTGTGGAGTTTTTATCCACATTTACTTATATTCGTCCTGATGAGATGGAGGAGGACGATGAGCGCTCCGAGATTTCGTTTATGTTTTGTGGACATGCACATCAGATGTCCATTGAGCAGTTTGCCGTTCTCTCGGGGCTTTATTTTGAGCCGGAGACTGTTACCCCTCCATTCACTGAGGGCATTACTGAGATGGAGGAGAGTTGATTGAGAGAGTGGTGGCCTCAGATTGCCGGAGGTCCGTTTCAGAGGACTAAGGGCAGGGTCACTGGCATTAGAGATCCTCTCATTCGTTACTTGCATCGTATGATCGCCACGTCCATCACGGGACGTGGCAAGAGTCGGGAGTGGTGTATCATTCCTGACATATTTTACTTATACTGTTTGCTTACGGGGAACAGGTGCAACCTGGCGAGATGTTTGGCGGAGTATTTTGCTTCATATTATCATCGCCAGGAGCGAGGAGCGGTGTACGGCGGCGCGTACATCACTGTGATTTCCCGAGCTTTAGGTTATCTTCCTCGGCATCTTGCTGACGTATCTCCGCCGATCGAGCCGGTCAGATTAGATCGTCGTACGCTATTCGGCATGCGTATTATACGCCAGTTTCCAGGAGGCATACGATTCTCTCTTCGACCCGGGGAGATCTGGCAGCCAGCACCTGTTCAGCAGCTCGGCATTGAGGATCCACAGCAGCAGCACAGGCATATTCCGCATGATCAGCCACCACCCGACGAGCAGCCACATCAGCCGCCACCTCAGCCACATCAACCGCCACCTCAGCCACAGTTCCCTCGACATATTTATAGAGATGTGAGGCTGCCTGCACGTATGGAGATATTTATGCAGGACATTTCTACGAGTTTACGGCAGTAGAGTCGTCGGCTCGATCGAGTTGAGGATCTTATGGAGTGGCACATTCAGCTAGAGATTGCGCGAGCCCGTGCTGCTGGTATTGATCCTCCGGAGTTGCCGCCGCCTCGACATTATCCAGACTCGCCGTAGTTTTTATAGCATTGTAATTTTTATTTTGTTATGTATTTTAAAAACTTTATTATTTATATTATCAGTTTATGTTTATCTTATATGTTTATTATCAGTTTATGTTTATTTTATATGTTTTATTAGTTAATTAATATTTAAAATGGTCGGTTAATGAGTTGTAAAATATAACTTACCCAGACACACATACATACATACACACATACATACACACATACACACACACATACAGACATACATACACACCTACACACATACATACACACATACGTACATACATACATACGTATATACGTACATACGTACATACGTACATACGTACATACGTACATACGTACATACGTACATACATACATACATACATACATACATACATACATACATACATACATACATACATACATACATACATACTTACATACATACATAGATACATACATACATACATACATACATACACACACAGACATACATACGTACATACACACACACACACACAGACATACATACGTACATACGTACATACATACATACGTAGATACATACATACGTACATACATACATACGTACATACATACATACGTACATACATACATACGTACATACATACATACGTACATACAGACATACATACACACCTACACACACACATACATACATACATACATACATACATACATACATACATACATACATACATATATACATACGTACGTACGTACATACATACGTACGTACATATACGTTAAAATAACACAAAAAAATATACGTACATACATGGTCGGTTAATGAGTTATAAAATATAACTTATACGCAAAATTTATACGCAAAAATATTTAGAAAATATACGTTAAAATAACACAAAAAATAAACACCATAACCTATACGCCGCGTATGGATCCATACGCGGCGTATAGGTTGTTTAATCTCAGCCAAGAGCCCAAGACAATGGTACCCTATACGCCGCGTATGGTTCCATACGCAGCGTATAGGGTATAAAACGTCAAATCAAAAACCCACCCTATACGCCGCATATAGACCCATACGCGGCGTATAGGGTATAAAATGTCAAATCAACAACCAACCTTATAGCCGCGTATATGGACCCATACGCGACGTTTAGGGTGCAGGGGTGTGATTTAAAATCTGGGAGTGTCTAAATAAAGTGGCCCATTAATAATTGTAACTTTATTAATTTATTTTGTGATAAATGATTATATTTTTGACTCTCAAGGGTGAACCAAATAACAAATGATACAAGTGACCAAACCGCCCTGTTGCATGCTTTTACATTAGAAAATTGATATGACTGAAAACACACTTTCTTTGATTTCTATGGAAACATGATTAGAGGGAACAAGCAAGCATGGTGCTATAAAAAAGCTTGCATATCTATGAAAAGTTGAACAAGTTAAAAAAGGCATCTTCTGATTTGTCATCCACTTGGTATATATAGATTGTTCAAAATTCTTTCTCCTTGCTTGTGGGGTCTTTATAAAGTTAGTAACCATAGTTTTCAATTTTAATATTATGGAAATAATAAAATAATAATGCTTTCTAATTCCTTATGGGTTTTTCACAAAGTTTCCGGGATCTTTCCTACCATTCATCGTGTATGATACCTTAAAAAACTATTCGAATTTAAACATCTACGTCTTTTATAATGTATGTTATCATGTATGATGATTTAATAAGAAAATCAAGAAAATAGTCCCTTATTTTTCCGGATGGTTTATACCACTATAGTCATGTTAGAAAATAGTATGTGAATCAATTGTTGTGTATACACTTTCGGTCACGTATCAACCTTTAGTCCCATCAATTTAGGTTAAAGTTCATGTCATAGGCAAAGATCAGTTCACTTAAGTATTATCAATAAATATACATGTAACTGATAAAATTCAATACATACATGACTTGTGTTGGTGTATTATCTATTTTCTTCATCAAAATGACAATACAATACTTGAGCTTTCTATTTAAGGAATGAAGTTTAGATGGTAGGTAGCATGAATCCATCACTCATTCACACACACACATAAAGAGAGATCATTACGCGCTACTATTTTTTATTGATAATGTTAAACATGACAGAGGTCTTTAGAATCATATAGATAAATCGTTGTTAATAGCTAGCTTGTGACATATGAAGTTATGAACCTACTGTTCAACTTATTAAAATGTGAGAACATTACTAGTCATGGCACCTAACAAAAAATTCTAGCGTCTACGCTTCGTTTAGTGCTTGTGTCATGTGGTCTGGATTCAACTAGGCCTACCACAAAATTGATACCCAATAATAAATTCTCGTGTGACATCGAGAACGCATTCACCTAATAAATAAACATGCATTTTATGAGATTAATGTGTGAATGAAACTAATGTGTAGGCCTGGCAATAATGTCACATGTCTCTAGTTTTGGGTTATTATGGGTTAATGTTATGATATGTTAGGTTGTCTTGGATTAAAAAAAAATTAATTATGGGTTTTAATGAGCTGAATAAAATAAGATTAGATATTTTAATGGGTCAAGATGGGTCGATATAAATAATAAGCGGGTCAGGATGGGCTAGACATCTCCCACTTGTAGTCTCATCGCCAGTTCTCAATTCCCCTGCCATTTTCAAAATCGATTCTTGAAGCAAATTGGCTGCCCACTGCCCGTCACCAATTCCTAATTCAATCGCCTTCTCGACCCCCCTCGCCGGAATATTCTTCCGGCCGACGCCCCCCTCGACGATCAGTGGATTCCTTGATTTGCTACATATTCGGTCCAGCGGCCGACACTCCATCGATTCCATCCGGCGGTCCAGCGGCACGGTCGACGCCCCCCCTCGACGCTCCATCGATTCCATCGGATGAATCGCATAAGATATAAACTTCTTATCAGATTGCATCGTTCGCATATTGAAACAACTCGTTTTGATCGAATATCTAGAAAAAGTGATTAGTGGTAGGTTGTTTCAATTTTACGCCTCTAGACCTTTTTCATGTGTGTTTATTAAATCTTTTAAAAGTGAAATCTGAACCAATATGATATTCACACATTCAGAACCTTTTGTATTTTATCCTTTGTGCATACATATATACATACTGCATGCATACAACATATAATTTATCTTGAAAACTTGGGTGTTATCCATTTGAGGAAGTGTCATAAAAATTGAGAATTTTGATATTTTTGGATTTGGCCCATCCTGACCCGACCCATCCTGACCCAAACCCATTCTAATCCGAACCCATCCTGACCCGCTTTTGACTTGAACCGTTCTGACCCGAACCCGTCCCGACCCGACACCTAACCCGACCCAACCCGCCCATTTTGCCAGGCCTACTAATGTGTAAGTTCTAACATAACTATAAAGCATACCACATCCTAGAAAATAATTACTTTTATATTTTTTTAATCTTATCAATGAGGTGAATAAGAAGACATTAGACCCACAAAAGAAACATCACCATCGCTTTCCGTGTAAAAAGTCGAAATTAAGCAAACAATCATATCTACACGTTACTTTTTGATCATCTAATAATAATATTCCTAATGTTTGTTGCAGCACGGAAAATGAACATAAAAATACACACAACTTTTAAAAAGTTATAAAAAGTTGATTTAATCAATCAATATTCTCTCTCTTTTCAAGCCAATAATACCAATATGCACATGTGGGAGGAGGAATGACATGTACCACATTTCAAACACTAATTTCGTCTCTAAAAGTATCAGTATTCATACACTTGATAATTAAAAAAAAAAAAAAATTAATATTTTTTATACTTAGATAAACGTTTGTTAACAACTTATGTGATAATTTGAGTTGGATAACCAAAACTTTTTAGCTAAATCTTTTGTTTGGTTTTTATTATGCTTTATTATCTTAATTAATAATAAGACTAGCCATTTATAAAACAATTAAAATGGTAAAGGTGTAATTATTTCACCAATTTTTTATTTAAGTTTCATATCATATAAGATTTTTCTTAAGGCTCACTGACGAGAAATTGGTCCACCCGACCATCTTCACTATTCAAGTACGGAATCTTAGTCCTAAACCTGAGACCACCCTTAGAAGAAAACCCATCATAGATGAAAAAACCCACTAACTCAATCTGGAATCTCCATGTTTATTTTTGTCCCAGATGAGAATTGAACGCAAGACCTACACCTTTTGAATTGAACCCTTGAGGTATCATATCAGCTATCAAGTCCACTAGCAGATCCAACAGGCTCTCGTAGGCCCAGTAGAAAACCCGTAAGCCCAATAGGAAGTCTTCAAAAGAAACAAAACGTAGTGGCCCAAACATCCTAATAGCATTCAAATGCTCTAGTTTAGCTTTTTTTTATTTTTTTTATTTCACATTGTGAACAACACGAATAGGATGTCCTACATTTCCTTCAAACGCTTTTGATAACTAATTTCTTCTTGAATCATAATATCATATAGAAAAAAAAAAGTTTGCGACTTTTGATTGGTCAATTATTTAAGATATCAATGTGATAATCTTTATAAAAATGGAATATCTTACTCATTATTAATAATCAAGTTTGTTTAATGTTCTGTTATAATTACTCAAAACATTTACTGATTATAAAACCACTCAGGTTTTAATTTTGAACTGCTGTAAAATTTCTTATAATTGTTAAAAGTAAGTGATCAAAATGAAATACATGCAACTTAATTACTATTTAATGATTAACTTTTCAAGCTTAACCTAAGGTGCGGTATAATTGTAAAGATATGTTATACGTTTTAAACAATCATGAAACGTTGCAATACAACAATATTGAAACTTGAATAGTTTTATAGTTAGAAACAAAATGTAACGCTCTATTGAAACAATATTAAAATTTATCATTTCAAAAGAAGTTATAAACTATAAAGTTTTACTAACATTTGTTATGGCCGTTAGAATAGCATCATTTTATGAAGTTTCATCGAGTGACATCCTCTAACAAATACAATGAACCTGATTTTCTTTTCTCTTTTCCGCTATGTTCTCCATACTCTCAAATCGTGTACCTTGAAATTTGGATATAATCATGAATTCTTCGTAACAAAATCATCTAAATTTTTGTGCCAACAACATCACTCTCTCACGTACACGTGCATGCCTAAAATCATCAAAATTTTCTTCACTCTTTTACTATATTTTTATATATGTTGTGCACTAGTGACGTCAATCTACCAAGTCCTTTAATAGTTGTACAATATTATCTTGGTACAACCTATATATGCATAAAAGGCGTCTTATACATTAGGTTTATAAGCGAACACCAACAAAGTTTGTTTATGTTAGTTTGTTTTACCCAACAAACAAATGAACATGAAGACGTAATGGAAAGATTTTCTCTTTCATGTTCGTGCGTTAAACAAATGAATGTGTTTGTTTTTGTTTATGTTTATCTGTTAATATTTATAAACAAACACTTGACGAACATAAATGAACATATACATCTATACGTGAACATAAACAAACACCAATTAAATGTAAGCAATATCCTAAAATCTAAATATTGTCATCATCATAGTTTTGACAATGTCCAACACTGAAAATACTCAAACTAAACTCTAAATTAATTTACTAATGGAGAAAACAAAATGCTGAAAAGTCAAGTCATGATGCCCTAGTTAGTCAATTATAGGGCTGTTCAAAATGTTCGTGGCTCGAAGTTCGCTCGAAATTCGTTCGAAAAAAGCTCGAAAAAAACTCGGTTCGAAAAAGCTCGTGTCTAAACGAGCCGAGCCGAGCCGGCTCGATTTTAAAACGAGCCGAACTCGAGCTAGGGGTGGCTCGGCTCGTGGCTCGGCTCGTGGCTCGGTATATATATATATATATATATTATATTATATATATATATACTAGCGGGAATGCCCGCGCGTTGCGGCGGGTGCGTTTGTTTGACCCAGACGATTCATTCACATGAAAATGGTCAACGTCATCGCCTATAGGTTCTCCATACACCATAATCGGTTAAGCAGAATAGGAAACAAGCTTATTCACTTGGCAGTGGGTTAAAAAACAATGAGTAGAATAGGAAACAAGCTTACTCGCTAGTTGGTTAAAAAACGGTATACAGACCAATAAAAATGATATATAGTTATAATTTATCAAGTAAAAAGTGAATACATAATGCATTAATATGTAAAAAGAGAGTGAACATGGTTACCATCAAACTCGTGGTTGCTTCCAGAGCAAATAATGCTTTGGGTCAACCCAATCTAGCCCATTTCAACTCGTAAAAAGATACAACATGTTTTGACATGAACACCCGTTACCCAAAGAACATCATATAGGTTTTTACATGATGAAGACGTCTAATTGAACAAAGAGTGGATTTACAGGATTCATGCAGCCATCCTCGTAACTCCAATTGATGCTCTCACAATGTTTTGGATGATTGCTTCACTGGTTTGCTCTTCTCATTGTCATGCAACATAATAATAGAGAGAGTAGAAACAACAAAAATGACAATAAAAAATAGCATGTGCTGTAAAATTTGCTAACTACCTTTCTGCTTGATACATGTTACACATATAAATATCCCTTTTATATACTGTCAATTTACTCAATGTTGTCATGTACATACAAGATAAAATGCATTTACTATGCAGGTTCAAGCCATATTAGATATGTCTTTACAAACATAGCTAAGTATTTATCAAATAGTTTCATTTCCAAAAAAAAAATACCATTACCAACCCTAAAATCATATTATGCAATCTTTTATTTAACCATTTAAGGATTTGAGAACACATGCCAGAAGCATCAATTTCCTTGACATTCAAGTGTGTATAATAAGGATGATATAATATCAACTGGACTCATAGAACAACGGATGTTTCATTACTGAAAACAGAATAAAATACCATCACACTCTCGTAGCGGCTTTATAAAACTTTTAAAGAAAGCACCCAAGGACATTCTCTTTTAGACTGAAGTTAGAAGACATAAATAGTAAATGTAAAATTACAAATAAAAACGAATCTATTCAAAAAAATGGGATCTGTAGAAATGAATAAACTAAATTTACCAGTTAAAATTAGGAAAAAGTCATCATAGTTTGAAATTGGTTTTTAAATGACAAGGTTTTAAAACATGTTTCATATAAAAGGTAGCATATCCCAGTTATTTTCATATTTAGAGCCACTTTCCAATATCATTCCCAAGATTATTGCAACAACCATACCATGTCACCAAAATTGCCATGTGATGATGTTAAAAATAAATCTTAAAGTAAATAGCAAGGGATACTGTTTAGTCATATGGCATGGAAAAAGATATTCAAACGGATATTAAATAATGATTTTTTTAACTAAATTCGCATTACAATTAATTTGTTAAACAAAAAGCAACCTTACGGGTGTATTCTTGAAGCATATAAATTACGCTTCAACATGTAAGACATTAGGAGACTATATAAAAGTGTTGTAAAGATTATACTTTGAAGTTAAAATAAATTTGGTGTGACCCTGTTCCAAAATATAATACTTCTTACATCAGAATGTGTAAATATTTTATGCATACATTGAATGTACTCCAAGAGCATGAATTACAGAACACTTTTCTTTTGACTCAACTTAGGCATGGTGTAGAAAAATCAGAATTCAGTGCAATTTAATCAGATAATAACTACTTAAAATAAACAAAAAATAAAGCCACACACTCATAATAGAAGCAACCTTCAATATGATTAAAATTCATTTGAATTCATAATTGAGATGTGGGTGATGGACTAATGCATTTTGAGGGTCTTTATGTAATAGGTCCCAACCTAATTAATGAATGGAACTAACAACATGATGATTTCTTAATAACTTTAAGAGCATAAATGTTACCTTTAATTGTAGATTAGTTAAATGTTGAACGATGACAACACGTTGAAACCCAGCAAAAACTCCAGGAAGAAAGCTACAAACAAAGATATATGTCATAATAATCCCAAAGAAGAAAAACCACATCAAACCACCAAAACATAATGACAGGTAGAATCAAGCAAACGTGTGTGCATCATTAGTTAACCAATTTTGTGTAGAAAGAAATATCATGGAAGCTTGGTTTTCTGAACTCTGAATAATTAATCAGTATATGAATCATAGTTAACTAATTAGTGTAATCATAGTTTTCCAAGTATCAACCATTAAATTTAGAAAACAAATTAAAAAAAATGACAATTATGCAGAGAAAGGGATACCTCATAAAGCTCAGCTTCATGTAGATCTTCTAATTGGGTCTGCAAAATGAACTAAAACAAATTAATATTGACAGATTTTGGAATTAATTTAGAAGCATTTAAATATAGTTCATTTGATACGTTAAGACTCTCAAATGAGAGCAAACATAGAGGTTACATTAGGGCCCAGTTGACTTTATTCCTCTTTTCCTTCAGGCCCATTTCGCACAGCATCTACTGCATTTTTATTGTTAGCATCCAGGCATGAGGCATCCTCATTACTATTGGGCCATTGTTCCAAAGGTGGCAAGTCTAAAGGCAGATAACTTTTAGTTAGTACATCCATTAGAGTACCACTGCTAACACAAGATTCATAATTACTTAGTGGCTCCAAGTGACATTTTTGTCTTTTAGATTCCATTTGATCAGTACTGTTGCTAACCCAAGATTCATTATTAGAGGTATCGAAGTAATAATTTTGTTTTCTAGATTCCATGAGAGCACCACCACCACTCCAAGATACATTACAGGGGGGCGCAAAGTGATATTTTATTTTTGCAAATGTCATGCCCGAAGCAGCATGACCACACATGTTGCAATTCAAACCATTACAGTTGTGACCTGAACTTGCTTCAGCAACAAGTGGTCGACCACCCTATACTGATTCCCATGAATTAATCCGTGGAATCTTAAACCCATTTGAATGTTCCCATGCTGGAATTTGGCGCACCCACCGACCAGGTAGTGGGGGTTGGGCCATATGAACCTGTGGTTTCAAAAACGCCCTACGATTTGATGTTTGAGTGTTAGATTTGGTGCCCAAAAGGTGAGTAGCCTCAGGATTGTTCTGAAAATTGGATTGCATATCATTTGCTGCAATTGGAAAGCCCATATTATATGAATTCTGTTGAAAAGGTTTCTGTTGATGGATGTTTTGAGCTGATGGATGAGCAACAGAACGCAAAAGACTGCCAGGCATCACTGTTCCACTTCTACCATCAAAAGCTTCAGTAGCAGATATCCTATTATTAAACATGTTTGTGCTACCAACATTCTTGATTGAAGATTCTGAAGAAATGAAGAAAATTGATTATTCACATTAAAATGCATAAAAAATTAATTCACAACCAATTAAGTAGAAAGCACCTCCAAAACCTTGACGATTTCCAACTTTTATTTGGATCATGATGTTCTTTACTTGTCCTTTCAAGGAGGTGTTATAAAAAGGTTGTTTGAGATTATGCCTGAAAATATGCTTCTGCTAAACTAAGTTAAAAATACATAAATTATGATCAGTTAAGTAACTAATAAATGAAAAACAAAAAGACCTGGTGCCTGGTGCTGCAAAGAGCTCCCGCGTTTTCGCAGGGTCCAGGGAGGGTCCGTCCCATTTAAGGGAAGATGTACGCGGTCTTTCCCCCACATTTTGTGGGGAGGCCGTTTCCACGGATCGAACCTGAGAAATGAAAAACAAAAAGACATTTAGTGAAAAAAAAACACCAAGAAATCATGTAAACCTGAAAAAAAAAGTTTCTAGTTAGGTTTCAAGTTAGTAAATAGGTAACTTTTATCTTAGCATTATGGAACTGATTACCCTAAATAAATAGATCATCACAATGCATAAATAGAAATAACCAAATAATCAGTGAAGAACACATATGTTGATATCCAAACACCCCCTAAAACCTTCACTTAAACTCACCAAGTCCCTCTAATCCTCTATAGCATATTAGCATGTCAAATAGCTATGAAACAAATTAGGTTAACAATTTATAGGCAAACCAAATTTCCACAAGTTAACCGACCAGAGAAACATAATCTCTATTTTGCCCAAATCACATCAATCACAAGTCAATGTAACAATTCTCCCCCATATCAAATACGAAATACGTAGAACAGCAAAATCGAAACTATAGAGAGAGATATAGAGACCATGGAACGTGTTTTATTGCGAAGCCATTGGCTTCTGTTCGAACTCTGATGAGGGATTCCGGAACCTTCTTGTTCAGTTCCTTCAAAATTTCCGATATCGGACGGCTTATCGCCGACGTCGGAGCATCGTAGTCATGTGGAGGCGGAGGATGAGGTGTTATCTCATCGGCGACGATTGTTTCTTCTTTTTTCGCTCTCTTGGTAGAATACAGTAGACTTTGAACACATAGATAACTTTTTGCTCCGATGACCTCCGGTGATGTCAACCGTAATGCTGCCGATAGTGAGTTTGAATATTCACGAATCAGTGATTTCATCAGACAAAACGCCATTGATTCAGGAACCAAAAACCTTCACTCGCTTCAAGGGTTTTCAAAGCCAGTTTCAGCTTATTGACATAAAACGTCCCTGGAGACTGAAGCCTCAAAGTAACCTGATCTTCGTCGACTCCGGTGTTCCATTCCAGATCGATCCGAAGCCCTAGTTCTGGATTGTTGTTATTGTTGTGTTGCGATGGCGACGATGATGCCGATGATGACTGTGGTGGCGGTGAAGATGAACGTGTCTGATCATCTAGTGCCTCCTCTGAACCATAATAGAAAGATAAATAAAACACATCAGATGGCCGCTTCCACCCTAATCCCCACGATATTATGAGTTAGGGTTCTTCCGACTTCATCTAAAAGCAACCATCGGTCAAATTGCCGATTTGTTCAACCAATTAATGGAAGGGGAATGGGAAGGGGAAGGGGTCGGCGGTTGAATTGAAGGGGAAAGGTCCAGCAGTTAAGTAAGGCAATGGAAAATGAAAGAGCGCGTCTTACGAATGTTGTAAAATTACTTTATTGGCCCATCAAAATGTATTATATAGGAATAGAGATAATATATATTAAACCTAAACCTAAAACCCATTCCCCCTTTTCAAATTAAACCTAAAGCTGAGCTGCCATCGGGATCATCCATTCATCCCTGTGACGGCCGACGGGCGACCACTCGACCGGCGACCACCGGTGACCGCTCCGCCTCCGACCAGATCACCAGAACCACCGCCACCGGTGACCAGCCACTCCTTCTCCGAGCAGAACCACCGCCACCGCGACCTGAACCACCGTGCGCCTGCTCCACCGCCCTGCTCCACCGCCCTGCTCCACCGCCCTGCTCCATCGCCCTGCTACACCAGTACACCGCGACCTGAACCACCGTGCGCCTCCGTCTAGAAGCTCCACACACGTTCTCCATTTCGGTGAGCTTTCAATCTGCGAAAAACATTAGATTCCATTGATTTGTTTTAGAGATGAGAGTTTAGTCATGTTCTTTGTCTGGTTTCTTTGTCTAGTTTGTACATGAGTAGATCTGGACATGATGGTTGTAGTCATGTTCTTTGTCTGGTTTCTACATAAGTAGTTCTTAACATCATAAGATTTACAGATTTGTATTTTAATAATGTTGTTAGTCTGCTAATTTTGGATCTGTTATTGATTTGTAGTTTGCTGTTATTGATTCCCTCATCCAACCAGTACCACCGCCTCACCTGTTCCTCGCTTCTCAGTTTCAAGGTATTTCCTTTCAATTAAAGAATATGATCCATCTGGTTGTTAATAACAAGTTTACTGCTGGTATGTGTACACTCTGTTGATAGGAAGTTTAATTGTGGTTTAGTGCTTGCTGTCTCTGTGTTGTAATTAGACTCCACTTTGGAAGAAAATTGATTTCAAATATGAGTGGAATTAGTGCAAAGCTGTACACGTTGTCATGTTTAAAAAGAGATATCTAACTGTTGAATGAAGGGAACATAAATTTAAAGTTATACACCGTTTGAGATTGAATATTTTTTGTAGAATGCTTCATGCTGTTACTCTGTTAGTCTGTAAATTATAATAATGTTGTTAGTTTGTTGATTTGTACTTTAATAATGTTGTTGATTTGTAGGATCTAATATGTCTTCTAACAAAGAATCAATTGGTGGAGCTGATACCCCTAGTAATGATCATTTTGAGTTAAGTGACGAAGAAAGTGTCGAGCCAACTAAGGATAATGTTGAAGAAATTCCAAACATTGAAGAAGATGGTACAAAAAGAAAGTCTACATCTGGAGCTTGGGCTCATTTCATTGACATAGAAGTGAAGAAAGAAGGGAAGATAATCAAGAAACATCAGTGCATCCACTGTAAGAAAGCCTATGTACCACAACGTTCGGGGACCACGTCACATCTCTTACGACATTTGGCTTCATGTACTTACATGAAAAGGTTAAAAGGTACAAAAGGTTTCATTAATTTTCAGCCATCTGGTAGTGATAGTGCATCTGAAATTAATTTAAATGGGGCTTATGATCATATGAAATGTCGAGAAGTTATTGCAAAGATGATCGTAGCCCATGAGCTACCTTCTCGTTTGTTGAGTATTATTGGTTTAATGAGTTAATGAAGTACAACAATCCTCTTTATCAAAAAGTAAGTAGGTCGACAATCAGAAAGGATTGTATAAAAGTGGTTGAAATAGAAAGAGAGAAGCTAAAAAAGGTTTTAAAAAATGTTGATATGATCTCTCTTACTAGTGATTGTTGGACATCAAATCAAACCGTTGGGTATATGTGTTTGACAGCTCATTTTGTTGACTCTAACTGGAAATTACAAAAGAGCATAATTGGTTTTAATGAGCTTGCACCACCACATAGTGGTGAGGTTATTTCTGATGCTATCTTGGAATGTCTAATTAAATGGGGTATTCAAGACAAAATAGGTACCATTACTCTAGACAATGCATCTAATAATGATAGGGCTGCTTCAATTTTGAGGAATACTTTTGAAGGAAAGGGAAAATTGCATTTTGAGGGGATGTTTTTTCATGTAAGGTGTTGTGCTCACATACTAAATTTGGTAGTACAGGATGGTTTAGGAACAATTGATTGTTGTCTTATGAAAATTAGAGAAGGAGTCAAGAATTTGAGAAAGTCTTCGGGTCGCCTTTTGAAGTTTGGGGAAATAGCTATCACTCTTGGTATCCACACCCGTCGATCTTTATGCATCGATGTAAAAACTAGATGGAATTCTACACATCGAATGCTTGAATCAGCTATTGATGCGTGCGGATAGTATATATATTTTGATAAAGGTTTTTTTTGCACAGATTCAGTTTTAAATGGTTATTACTAATACTAACTACACACACAAAAGGCAAGTGTACCTATCGTGAGGTAATATAGTGTTGGTAAGAACCGAGTATCAATCCGTGGACACACTAAGCCTACTCAACAACCCTCATAATTGACTATCAGTTTTGATTTAGAAAATGATAAGTTAAACAAAATAACAATAAATAAAGATAGATAAAGATAGATTGAGACTTTTGGTGATTCTTTCAGTGAAGTAAGGCTGTTATCCTAATTTAGATTACACTTATGCAACTATGATGAATTGGTGGTGTGATTAAAGATATTGAATAAAGTAATTGTGTTAACGTTTATAAAGATGAGCTGGCGCGATTTCTCGTCTATCCGCTCCGTAGTGACCAGGACCAACACAGGTTGAGATTTACTGCTTAGGTCAAGGCCCTAGTGATGTAGGTAAATCTTTTGTGTCCTTTTCAACATACGATTTCTGAAAACATAATTTAATGTAAGAAGAGAGTCGATCAAGTTCTATTCTAACATACCATTAATTTTAGAAAACCATAACAATTACTGTAGATTTCTCAGACTAATAAAAGGGAACCCGTAAATGATCAGAAAGTTAAGGTCTTATGATTTTTAATAACCGTCTCTAGTTAATTAGCCATAGTTTGTTATGAATAAAAGTTGATCATACGTTTTTCAACCGTGTATGACAATCACAATTACAAACCATAAACTTATAACCCCCCGTTCAAATGTAGGTGCTACCCATCGAAAGTTTTCCCAAGACCACCATAACATTAACACAATTTAAATCACACCATTAGTTCATCACAAATTACATAATATTTCACTAAATTAGGATAACAAATGAAGTTTAGCTCATAATGAGCTTGAACATAACAACAAAGATAGAAGATAGTAGTGAAATCATCGATAAATTAGAACAATCAAACCGGTGATTCACTATGGATGATGTTAAATGATCCCGAGCTTCTTCTAAGTGTTGAATGGACCTCCAAAACCTTCTAAGGACCTCCAAAGGCTGGGTTCCCGAGAGGGAACACCAGCACTTCACCTCCCAAAAAGCTCTTTTCAAAGTTGCAAATGAAGTCCTATTTATAGGCTTTCTGGAGTGTTTAAGCACGGCCCCGTGCCTAAAAGGCACGGCCCCGTGATAGTACAATGCTTACGAAAGTTGGTCGGCTCGTACGTGCAGGAGTTGTCGGGCACGGCCCCGTGACAAATGGGGCACGACCCCGTGAAAGGGCCAAGCACGGCCCCGTGACTATTGGGGCACGGCCCCGTGACTGCTTTTGGGGAACAGTACTTTTTGTCCTGTCAGATGTCCAATCACGGGGGTGTGTCAAATTAGCACGGGGGTGTGTTTCAGGCAAGGCATGGGGGCGTGCTAAATGAAGCACGACCCCATGCTTGAATTCCAAAACTTGGTTTTCTTCATTTTCTTCTTATTTATGCTCCTTTTGTTCATCTTGGCCTTTTCCAAGCCTGAAAACATAATATGAACGATTTAGGTATCAAATCATCATTTTAATTAAGAGTTTATAGAATAATTGATGTGCAATTGATATGTTTTATATGTATAATTTGAAGCACATCAGCTATTCATTACAAACATGCGTTTCAAGGTTACGCGTTGAGAGATTCTAACTTTGAATGGTCTCTCACAAATGACGAGTGGGCTCGGGCTGAAAAGGTTTGCAAGGTACTTGAGGTATTTTTGGATGCTACAAATTTATTTTCGGGTACATTATATCCGACAGCAAACTTGTTTCTTGTTGAGATTTATAAAGTGAAAAAGGAGATAACTAATGCTTATATAGCAAATGATAGTTTCTTGAATATGATGAGTGGACCTATGTTTGACAAGTTTGAGAAGTATTGGGGGGAAATTGGGATACTTATGTCAATTGCATCTATTTTAAATCCACGTTTCAAGAAGATGTCAATTTCTTGGACTTTTGAGAGGTTGTATCCGGCCAATGAGGTCAATGATCGAGTTGAAGATGTAATAAATAAGTTAAAGTCTCTTTATGAAAAGTACTCCAATGAATTTCACATGGCTAGGGCTTCTAAGACTAACTCCACAAGCACACCAACCGATGCCTAAAACATTCGTGCTAGAGAAGATGACTTTTATGCTTTTCTCAAATCTATACCGGTTGAAACTTCACAAAAAAGTGAACTTGAAGTGTACTTAGAGGAGCCTAATTATTTAGATTTGGAGAACCAAAAATTTGATGTGTTAAAATGGTGGAGTCAAAGTTCTAGCAAGTTCCCGGTTTTAAGTAAAATGGCTCGTAATATTTTTTGCATTCCTATCACCACGGTTGCTTCAGAATCGGCATTTAGTGCCGGAGGACGCATTTTAGATGACTATCGTAGCTCTCTAACCAAAGATATGGTTGAGCTTCTTGTTTGTGGAGGTGATGGATTAAGTCCTCATCAAAAGCAATCATTCAAACTTTAGAAGTAAGTTTATATTCTTATTAGTGTTCATCTTTAGATTTGTAATTTTATATTTTATTGCTAATATACTTTGTATATTTTTATGTGTAGCAATCGGCAAAGGAGGAAGAAAACTTAGAAATTCAAGTACAACCCAATGACGAGGCATTTAACTAGTTTGAAAGGTAATTTGTATAATTTGTATATTTTTAGGTTAACCTAACCTGCACTGCTCATTTTTTATCTTATTTATTTCATTTCATTTCACAACTTATTAGGGTCATTTAACCACTTTTCTTTAGAATTTTCTCTCCATGTAACTTTACATAATGATATTAGTTGATTTTGATGTTATTGTCTTATTGGGTTAGCATCACTTGATAAGAAAGTGGTACAGGTTAAAGCTTTTTTCATGTAAAACGTGTTGGACTGGTTAAAAAAGTTGGACTGGTTCAGACCTGGAAAGTTTCACTATGTTTGGTTGTGCATTTTTAGAACTAATTATTATGTGGTAGTAAATAATCAAAATCAAATAATGAACTGTGATAAAACCTGCTGCAGGATGTGGTGTTTAATTGTGCTATAGAAAGTCAAGAAGAACTTTTAATGAGTGATTCAGTTATCAAGGTAAGTGAGAGGCATTGTATATGTTCTTATTGCAATAAACTCTTCATCCTTCTTTTCTACATTGTTTAATTTAGGGTTACTGTTACCAAGTAAATTATGTAGTCCATTTTGTTATATGATTTTCACCATATTGACTTGAGTATGGTTCTATCTTTACTGTTATAGTCCTTATTTTTTAGTCCATATTTTTTGTTACATATGTTTTAAATATACGTAAATGTAAAATAGGAGCATGTGCTATGGTGTCTGCTACTCATTTGTTTCCTTATGCTATACTAAGCTTTTTTACTTTGAGATATATGTTCTATTCCAGTTACAGAGAAGTTTTATTTGTTCTTGACTTCCTATACTAAGCTATACCAGCATTGATTTAATGTGTTCTGTGTATTTCCAGGGGAATTGGAATTCTTAAGACTCGTGGCTGTAGACCAACATGAAGAATGAAGAAAAGAAGTTTGATAAAAAGATCAAGATTGTTTTTTGTTGTTTTATGTATTGGTCAAAAACAATTAATTATGAACTTGGTTGTTTACATTTGTTTTCTTACTAGAACTTGGTTGTTTATTTTTTTATTATTAAGAACCTATAATGTTGTTTAATTATCTTTAATATCAGTTTTTTCTGTTTTATTTATATAAAAATGTGAAAAAATAATTTTTTAAAAAAAATTCGAGCTGGCTCGACGAGCCACGAGCTGGCTCGAGCTTTTCACGAGCCGAACTCGAGCTCGATTTTTTGGCTCGGTAACATTTTCGAGCCGAGCCGAGCCGGCTCGTTAGGCCATCGAGCTCGAGCCCGAGCCCACCTTGGCTCGGCTCGGCTCGGCTCGTTTACAGCCCTAGTCAATTATCCCAGGTTTGGTTCTAAAATACAATTGTATTGATGGACTAATGCATGATGGGCGAATTGATATCGCTTATAATTGAAAAATAACTAATGAAAAAAAACCCCGAATATAAACGAATATACATAATCAAACATAAATAAAAGAAAAAGACATGTGTTCGTGTTCGTTTTTTAAATAAATAAACAAATTTTTGTTGATGTCTGTTTATTACAGAAACAGACATAAAATCTTCCTCTTCTACGATTCACTGAATGTTCAGTTCGTTTAAATTATGAATCTCAATCACAAAGAGTGTGACCTAAGATGATAAGTTGAGTCGGCAAGAATTCTTTAGTAGAATATCATTTTGAAGTATTATTTTTCAATAAATATAACGAAAAATAAGTAAATAAATCATAAATGACTGCAAAAAGGCATCAAAACTCACGAAACCGCCCTCACAAAACTCCAAACTCTTAAACCATCACACCACACATCCCACCCAATATGTTTTGTTTTGATAGGGACGGAAATTCCTTTGGCCAAATTATAAATCAATTTCAATGTATGTCTATATTATTTTAATTCTATTATTGATATATAAAATATAATAAAATAAATTTATTATTCTTATTAGAAAAATAAAGAAGATGAAGTGGGTGGAAAAGGTAAAGATGACAAGAGTGGTTAGGGAGAAAGGAGGGGTTTGTTTTGTCTTGATATAAAAAAGGCATCATGCTTCCAAACAAACCAAAGTGGACCTTTCTTTCCAATTTAAAAAAATCTTTTATCTCACTTCTAATCATTAATATTACTTTAATCTAGATTTAAATATAGTTAACTAGTAATTAGTTAATTATTTTATTGTGTGTGACTTCCATAAAGGTGATACTTTACATGGGGGTTGGGATTAGTTAGGGCTTTGTAAACATTCTTTTGAAGACAAGGGACTTGATCTCAATGTCCACAGATCATCAACTATAACATTAGTGCCTATTTGGTTTCTGTATTTATTATTTTATTATTATTTAACATGCAAATAAAATGGTTTCATATTTAAAATTAGTAAAAATGTGCTTAGTTTATAAGCAAATCATTAATCATCGTTCGATAAAAAATATGTAATAAAGTTTATTCAAAATATCAAAGATGTTAAATATAAAATGTGGTATTAAAACTAGGTTCAATGTTTCTAATAGGAATTTGCACTAAAAGGATTAAAGCGGATGTTGAAAACCAAATCATGTATGTTGTTAATTGTACTCCTTACTTTTGGTCTAGTAAAAATTAATTTAATCTTCATGTTTCAAGTGAATTAAAATTACAATGTTTCTAGTTTCAAAAAAAAAACGAAATAATAATCACTTATATCTTAATAGTTATTATTATAATTATTATTATTAATGTTCTTATCACTATTTTTTAAAAATTATTATAAGAAAGATTATAATAATTATATCAAATTTAATAAAAACTTAAATAAGAAAAAAATATAAAACTAACAAAAATTCAATCTTCAACTAAAGTCGGCGGGGGTCGCATAATTCACACTTTATATCCCTAATGAAGTGTTTTTAGATGTTATAAACGCAAAAATAAAAATTATGAATCGTCTAATTTTCTCAATGTATTATAAATTTGAAGTCAGAGATGTATTTGACCATTAGAGATACCAATTTATATGGATTGAATATTAATATTGATGTGTTTCTACAATTGTTTACGTATATTTAAGTTGTTAGCGAACCTAGTGGCGGAGCTTGAAGATATTCGTAGGGGGGCGGGAGCAAAATTAATTTTTTTAGGGGGGGGCTCGAGTTTTATATAAAATTTACATTACCGGATCAAAAATATACACTATCGGACTAAAGTTTAACACTAACGACTAAAGTTTAACACTAACGACTAAAGTTTAACACTAACGACTAAAGTTTAACACTAACGACTAAAGTTTAACACTAACGACGAAAAAAAAGGGAGGCCCTTCGATCCTCCGCCAATAAGTGAACCCTTCCACACGCGTGTATAAAATGTTTGAATAAAATAACTAAAAGACTAGCGACTGGATTAACAGCCGAAATTATATCATTGCAGAATTTGTGACACAAACAAATTGGTTGTAACTAAAAACAATTTGACAGTCGCAAATTTAATCCTAAAATTAAGAAGATAAAATCAAATGGTCATTTTCAAAAAATTACAAACAAATAAATTTAAGTCATTCCGTATTCAGCAGCAAGTTTAATTTAAATAAATCAAGAAATGAAAAGCTGGTTGCAACTTTTGAAATTAAAATAAGTCCATCTCAACTTCTATAAAAATTAAAATACGCCGGTCATAACTGTTATAAAAATAATAATAAATAAGTAGGAAATTCGGTCACAACTTTTTAAACAATAAAATAAAAATAAGCCGGGTGCTGTCGCAACTTATTAAAATATAATAAAATGAAAATAAGATAAGTAAGTCGAAATTCGTAGTAATTAAAAAAATATAAAAAAAAGACAGTCAGTTGAAAATTCGTTCGTGGCTTTAAAAAATTTAATCGCACTAAGAATATTGAAAGAAATAAAAATACGTCGGTCCCAACTTACATTATAAAATTAACTAAAAATAAGTCGATAATAATTTTGGTATTAACTTTGATAAGATACTAGTGTATGAACCCGTGCTTTGTCACGGGTCACTAAAATTTATACACTTGATTTTGGTTACTTGTAATTAGTATTCAATCAGTAGATATAGATAAAAGTTATATTGACAACTCTTTTTTTAAAGAAAAATCATGTCGAAACGTTGATATAATTTAGCACATCATATTTTTATGATTATAAGAGAAAAACGATATAATATTCAGAACATTAAAACAGTTTGGAGAGCTTGTATATTTTTAGTTTGATAACTTTTATATTATTACACATTATTATTTATTATTAAAATTGTTTTTATTTTATAAATAACTATTATAATTACTTTAAATACTATTATTATTGTTGTTGTTGTTGCTGCTGTTGCTCTTGTTGTTTGTTGTTGTTGTTAAATTCAATGAGTTCATATGAATTAAAAAAATAAATTAAAATCCACTATAATATTATCATACTAACTCTATAGGTGTCTTAAGGTCGAGATAAAATTATTATTTTGATATTTTATAATGTTTTATAAATAGTATAGATAATATAAATATTCATTATTGATTTATATTAATGTATAATGAATTGGCTTACGTGATGCGTTAGTGCTACTGAGTCTCTTTTCCTACCGGCCTTAAATACTGATTATATTATTATTATTATTATTATTATTATTATTATAATTACTATTATTATTATTATCATAACTATGTAAATATTTGATAATAGTATTTAATTAATAATATAATACTTAATTTAAATAGTAAAAATATAAGTGAAAAATATTAATATAATGTTAATTTAAATTATTATAAATAAAAGTAATACTTATATAGTGAATTTAATCATGTGCACTAACTCATGTATTAATTAGAATAAGTTATTAAATGAGGACAATTTAGGAATATATGTTTAAAAAATGGTACCATATGTTTAAATAGATGTTCTACATGTCTTATAAAAACAGAAAATTTAAATCTACCAATAGGTTTTGTATTATATAGTATTAGAAATATAATATAATAGCAACTTAAGAAGACTGAAAAAAGAGGATGGTCACAAATACTATCCCAATTTGTGGCGTCTAGAGCTCAGTCTTGGGAACTACAAGATCATATCATTCGAAACAGTGGGGTCTTCGGGCTTGACCCGAACTATCAGCAGGCGCTCGAACGCTATATGTCTTTCTCCCAGACTTGGATATTGGCGGTTTCTCTAATAAGGACACTGCCCCCTCGAAGCCACAAACAACTTTGGCGAATGCTCTGTTTAGCAAAATCGCTCAAAGCCTGGGAGAAGTTTTTTCTTTGTCATCCCGCCAAAGGCGGTGTTTGAGTGCCTAAAGGGCCCCCATGCTCAGGACTTTTTGACCGTTATCCCGATTGAAGGGTTGGGACAGTGCATGTCTCCAGTAGAATATAGAGCAATTCTCAAATACCGGTTGATGATCCCTATGTACCTGGAAGATGAAACATGTCCGATATGCCGTAAAGCTTGTATGGATAAATATGGGGAGCACGCAGTTCATTGTAAAGAGCTCCCTGGGTTCAAATATCGGCATGACTGGGTACGGGATGTTTTGGGGGACATCCTAAGAAGAGCTGGGATTTCTGCTAAGAAAGAAGCCCCTGTGAATTTCCTCACGGACCCTATGGAAGGGAGGTCTGCTTTGCGACCAGCGGATCTGCTCGTCTTTGGCTGGGCTGGGGGCAAACATGCTTGTGTGGACCTCACAGGGTTTCCCCTTTGGTTGGTTTACGGGAAAACGGTTTTGTAGCTGGTCAAGCAGCAAGAAAGGCAGAATCAAAGAAAGTGGATAAACATGCTAAAGCTTGCGTAGAGAACCAGCACGTCTTTGTTCCCTTTGCCTTTGATACATTTGGCTCCCTAGCGCCAGAAGCTATCAACTTTTTAACCAGGGTCCAACGGGTCATAGACAACCATTGCTCAACCCTGGGGAGGCAAGGATTTGTTTTTGGAAGGTTAGGATTTGCAATTCAGAAAAGGGTGGCGGCGCAGCTTGTTGCCCGTCTACCTTCTATTTTGATGTAACTTGACAAATATATTTTGGTAAAAAATTCAAGTTGAATGGAAAAAAAAAATTAATCTTTTTAATTATAAAATAATATTATAAGATAAGATATGATTTAAATTACGTAGAAGTAAAAACTATAAGTAATAAAATAATGATATCAACTTTATAATTTTTTTAAAAAAAAACAAATATTTTGTTTAAAAAAATTATCATTTTTATGAATATCCTTATTATATCTCTCATTTTTTATTATCTTTTGGTTTATAAAAAAATTTACTTTTTAAAAAACACTAAATGATATTTCATATTGTTAAATAAGTTTAATGTTTTAAAAAAATATTTTATAAAAATCTATTTTTTTAGAAATAACATTAATAAAAATATATCTTTTTTAATTTATTAGAAAACCATTTTTTAATCTAAAAAGACTTAAATAATATTATTTTTAAATAAGGTAATTATTTAATATGAGAGAGAAGCGGAAAATTTTTGTGGGAATGAATGTGGTGTTTTCACGTGTCCTCCATAATTACCCTTTTATTAGAGTATAAATATTATAATTGATCGAGAACATTATGATGATTAGTCAAATGTTACCGTATTTATTTTGTCAAAGTACACATTTTATCAGCTGGTGAACTACATAATTTACAAATTTATAGAACTTATTTATATTTTAGAGTATTTAGAGTAATTCAAAAATAATAATAATAAGACTTTAATATATATATATTTCTTATAAGCTTGATATCATGTTTACATGATGACTTAACTAAAGAATCTCATAATTGAGATCATGCCTTTTCCCCAAATCTCTCCACATGCATAAAAGCCACGTAAAGATGGAATAAAACAAAAATATTTATAATTAAAGGAATATGTAGTTGTAATGCTTTTAACTTTACATTGTGTATACTTATATTTAAATTACTTGTTATTTTTAATGCATTTATTAAAACTAGGTATAGGACCACTGCGTTGCGGCTGAACTGTAAAACATTAAAAAACTGGCCACCACCTATTCCTTTTAAACATTACTATCAGTGGGACATACTGATTATGTATGTTTGTAATGAAATAAAGTGATAGTGGAGAAGTTAAAACATAATTAGGTGTAACTAAGGGCGTAAAGCTTTGAAACACAGACCTCGAGAAAACACGCTTCAAATAATCACCACCGAGCCAAATGGATTTTGTGATCAAGTTAGATTCACTGTACTTATAGTTGCACCGTAATAATTTTTTTTTTTTAATTCACTGTGCAAACCGACATGGCAAAATTATAGATATATAATTATGTAATAAAGGGTTGTTTGTTTATGCATTTATACATTTCCCTTGATAAAATCATTAATTATATATTTCTTCAAGCCAAAAAATTAATTACATATTTTTCTTTTTAAAATATATATATTTATTACATATTTTTTCTTTTAATTAAAGTTAACCTATTAAGTGACTATTTTATTTTGTTTTTACTAAGAGATTTTTATGTATTGATGTTTTCTTATTAATTGTGTTTTGTATTTTGAAAAAAAAAAATTTAATTATCGGTGATTATTATTTTGAAAAAAAGTTATAAACTTTTGTATTTGAAGTTGTAATTTTATTATTTTTAATAAAATGGGTAAATATGTAATATATATGTATTAAAAAAGAGAAATATGTAATTATGTTTTTAGGTTTTGTAAATATGTAAATAATGAGTTTAGAAAAGATAAATATGCGAATGCCCCTTTACAATATGAGGCGACAAATTTACATTTAATTATCTCATTTTTATATAATGTCACTGTACGTGTCTCTATTAACATTTTTCTAGCGGAGTTGCAATTGTTCTAACGAAACTAATGTAAACATATATAATTAGTGTAGTTTTGTCCAAATGTTTGTGTGTATATATACGTGTGTGTGTATCATGACTTAAATGTTTTGTGTCGTCATCAACCATGTGAAAAGCAATCACCATAGCGTAAACTAGGGTTTGGAAACATATAGAGGCTTGCACGCCTTTAAATTAAGAAGAAAAACATTATTAACACGTTTAATTCAATGTATAATTAATTTCTAAAAAGCAGGATATGATACATAACTAACGGTCTATTTGTATAACTAACATGTTTTCCCTCGTAGCTTTTGTTGTAACTTTTAATATTATTAAATTTATATCGTTTGCAATTACCAACACGAACAACTAGTTACCGCTAAACAAAGCGGTAGTGAGATAAATGTGAAAAATCTGGTGATACAAAGAAAGGAAGAAAACCAAGTGTTTATATAAAAGTTCATTTGTACACAATTAAGCATCGAGTAATGTTATAGTCCCTTCTTTTGACGGAAAATCGGCTGCAAAATTATTCACTCTAAAAAATTTGTTTGAAAAAACCCGAACGAAACTCTTATTCAAAGTAGCATCTTTAGTATTAACGCCTGATTACTAAGGGGTCTCTCTATTAGAATTTGTATTCGCTAACAACAACTAATAGCACTGACCAAAATCTCATCCTGCATCGATGGTTCCTTGGTAATTGGTGGTTCCTCGGTAATCGATGGGTAGTTATCGACAAAATTTTACGATGATAAACATTCGTTGGTGAAGGTCATTTTCTATTTGGATTAAAACATGTTTAGTAATCACCAACAAATAACCTACGATTATTTATAGTTTTGTTACTTTATTTATGGGACTTTTTGACATCCGTTGATCATGAATTTCGGCTGTCGATGATATTATGTCATATGGCCGATCAAGCCCCCATTTTTTAGCTGTGTATACCAACAATTATTAAAAAATAGTTGTACTACATTTTCATCATTATACATTTTTAAAATGGCATTTGTTAAAGGGACGCCCTGTCAGGTGTTAAAGGGACGCCCTTTGACTTTTTTCACGGCCCGTAAAGGGTCTTACGGGCCGTATGATTTTCAAAAATTAATTTTCACAGCTTTATAAGCTCACAGTTTGTGAAACACATCACGGCCCGTAAGCGTCCATACCCACGGCCCGTGAACAAGTTCAATAACGGCCCGTTAGTTCTCTCACGGGCCGTAGTAGTCCTTCTGAGAATTTCTTTTCCTCGATTTGCGTGTATTTTTAAATTTTATAATTATGTGACGTGACGTATTATTCCTTGATTCGATTTAAGATTCTATATAAAACGTTATATATATTACTTGTTATATACGAATAGTGAGAAACGAAACAGTTAAAATGTCTTCTCGTAGAGGTAATAGAAGACGTCAAAATGAGTCCTCTTCAAACTCACGAGATATTGTGGAAAGTATTCATGATCCAATAGATAACCATAATTGGCAGAACGGGAGGAACTGGTCTCAAAATGTTATTCACTTTATACGTAACGGTGATTCCCAAACATGTAGGGTGTATTACATGGGTAATTCCGATATTCAGTTACAATTTTGGCGTGAATTACTCGGAAACGTGTCTTTAGGTACAGAGTGTCACACCCCGACCGACGGCGGAATCATCGGAGCGGACGAGGGAATGATTGATTGTTCATAACACATGATTGTCTAATAGTGGAAATAATATTAAGATCAGATTACATGATAGAATAAGTACAACATACACAAATACAACTATCGAAACCACGATTAATAATTGTCTTTTATTATAACTAGGTCCGTGTCTTAGATGAGCACATAGGAGTCCACTATCTTGCTTAACCTGAAATCATGTGAGAAATAAAGTCAGCTAACGAGTTAGCTGGTGAGTAATCACAGATTTGAATATACATATAGATTGATTGATTGATCCATCGATTGTAATTCAATTCACAAGGTAATATTAAGACTTATATGGCAAACGCGAAGCATATAGATAAACCGACACAATATAAACCCCTTGACTTGACACTTGCATATAATAGACTCCACACAAACACCATAGATTGACTAATTGCCTCTGGCACAATCACCACTCGTA
The DNA here is from genome assembly GCA_024085815.1 of Flaveria linearis. NCBI lineage: Eukaryota > Viridiplantae > Streptophyta > Magnoliopsida > Asterales > Asteraceae > Flaveria > Flaveria linearis. The sequence continues at coordinate 17,996 of JABSNV010000705.1, read as the reverse complement.
AGCCATATGGGGTGGGTTATCCAAACCAGTAGATCTACATTGTTGCCAGGATTGATTGATTGATTGAATTAGGGTTCTACTGTCGTCCAGTTATCACAGTATGTTCACGTAATTGCAAGTAATAACATAACTGTCTTGAATTGAATTGAAAATGAAATAACAATTGAATATCATGATAAATATATTGTATCACATGATTTCCCCCAAATAGGAAATGATATAAAAAGGGGATATGAATACTCACTTGATGATGAGATTGGAATTTGGACGTGATAATTTAGACACCAACGATTTCCTTATAGTTAACCTAAGGAACGGTGTCTCGAGTTAGAATAATAACGATTTGGGAATTTGGGAATGTATTAGGATTTCTATGGTAGTTTAAATTGATAAATTTTATTCGATTTGAAATGTCTTGAAATAAACGAATTTATTGAAAATGATTATGTCAAGAACTTTAATACAATTATACGTGTAAGTTATACATTTATACAATTTATTAATAAATTGTATATGTATAATTATATTCATAATTATATATAATCAAGTAATTATATATAATTATATGTATAATTATATACATGATTATATGTATGAACATAATTATATATTGTATGTTAAATATATACACGAGTTATAAATTGTATACAATTATATAAAATTATATATATGTAATTTAATAAAAATTGTTTTGATAATTGGATAATATATACCTATGTATATATTGGATTCAATCTATTTATTGTATAATTATATATTATACATTAATTATTATTTGGTAGAAAATATAATTAGTTATTTATTTATTTAAAACAAATAAAATAAATGAAAAAAATATAAAATAAATTTCAGAAAGTAATTGAGTTGTTTTAAAATTTTTAATGTTTGTAAAAACATTTTTAAAATTTTTAGAATTTTTTTCAGAATTTTTAAAGGCTTAAAACAGCCTAAAAAATAATTGGAGGTGGTGGGTCTCGAACCCGAGACCTTCTGTTGAGGGGGAGCATGGGAACCGGTGAACCAAGGCCTTAGCCGCGGTTATGATCCGGTTTTATTTCTTTTATACACTGTTTCAGATTCTCCCAGATCAAACATAAACCCTAGATTTGATTTCCCTCCAATTGAACCCCGATTCGATGTTGTTACCCATCGAATTTATGGGGCTTTTATTCCCCTTGAAAAATCGAGTAGATTAATGCTTTCAATTACCTGATTGAGTACTTAATTCGATTATGAACAGATGAAGAACAGCCGCGGTCGATGTGAAGATCGATGAGTGGCCAATTCTTGATGAAAATCCATTAACTTCACAGAAAGCTTCGCATGATGATGAAGATCCAAAGCCCTCTGTTAATTCGGGTTAATAGTGTTTGGAACAGGGTTCTCGACTAAGTTGCAGGTCGCGATAAAGATGAGGATCAATTCGATGTATGTGTGTTTTCAGATGAAATTGAGAGTACAGGTAGGTTCGGATGTGAGAAATGTTTGATTATATGAATTCAATTTGTTTATTACAAGTGTTTGAGTGGGTTTCTTTGTCGGTTTTAGAATCCGAGATAAAAGTAACAATTATAGCCGTTAATTTGACTAATTCAACATATTTCGTGTTGGAATTCATCTAATTTGGATCCAGGAAACTTTTGGTGTGATTGTGGGGTTCCAATTGGGATAATTTGACTGCTTTTGGTCGGGAATTTCGTGATCTCGATGTGTTTGCTTTGGATCCGAATATTTTGATGTTTAAACGTGTTTAATGAGTTCATGAGGTTCGAATCTCATCCACGAGTGTACTGGAACCGGTTTGTAGCTTGAAGTCGAGTAATTTCATCGTTTTTGGCTCGCCGGAGTTCGGCCGGAGCCTCGCCGGCGACTCGCCGGAAATACGGGGTGGGAGACGGTTTTTAAAAAAAATTACAGAAATGGTCCCTGCGATTTCAAACTTGTTATTTAATGTTCAAACTTTGGTTTTAGGTTTCATAAATTGCATATTCACCCCCTGGACTTATAAATCAATATTTTTAATACATGTTTTATATATATATATATATATATATATATATATATATATATTTAATAATCCTTACTTATTATCAATAGTAGTATTATTTTTTATTATTATTATTATTATTATTATTATTATTATTATTATTATTATTATATATTATTATTATTATTATTATTATTATTATTGTTATTACGATTATTGAAATTGTGAATTCAACATCAACGTATTCAACAAAATTATTTTTATTTAACACAAATACGCGATGTTACAGTCTCCCTGCTTTAGGAAATTTCGTCCCGAAATTTAAATCACGAGGAGGCTGAAACGAAAAGATGAGGGTACTGTGATTTCATTCGGTCCTCACGTTCCCAGGTGAACTCTGGGCCACGTTTAGATTCCAACGAACTTTGACAATGGGTATCCGACTGCGTTTGAGTTGCTTAACTTCCCGATCCATAATTTCCACAGGTTTCTCAATAAAGTGCATAGATTCATCAATCTGGACTTCATCGAGTGGAATGTGGAGTTTTTCATCGGCAAGACATTTCTTGAGATTTGAAACATGAAACGTCGGATGTATATTGCTAAGTTCTTGAGGTAGTTCAAGCTTGTAGGCCACTTTCCCAATTCGCTCGAGCACTTTGAATGGACCCACGTAACGAGGTGCTAGCTTCCCTTTCTTTCCAAAGCGAATCACTCCCTTCCAAGGTGACACCTTAAGAAGTACGAGATCACCGACATTGTATTCCATGGGCTTACGTCTTTTGTCAGCATAATGCTTTTGACGATTTCTAGCAGCGACCAAGTTATCACGGATCTTATGAATTTTGTCGGTTGTTTCTTGTATCAATTCCGGACCAGTAATCTGTGATTCACCAACTTCAGACCAGCAGATGGGAGATCGACACTTTCGACCATACAAGGCCTCAAATGGTGCCATCTGGATGCTGGTATGATAACTGTTATTGTATGAGAATTCGATCAACGGAAGATGAGAATCCACGATCCACTGAAATCAATGACACAAGCTCGGAGCATATCCTCGAGCGTCTGTATCGTTCTTTCAGTTTGACCATCGGTTGGGGGTGATAGGCTGTGCTGAGATTCAGTTGAGTTCCCAAAGACGATTGAAGACTTTGCCAGAAACGAGAGATAAAACGACCATCGCGATCAGAGATAATATCTAAAGGTACACCATGCCGACTGACTATTTCATTGATGTAAATACGAGCCAATTTCTCGACTCGATAATCTTCCCGAATTGGAATGAAATGAGCCGACTTAGTCAATCGATCAATGATAACCCAGATACTATCGTGACCACTAGCGGTACGAGGCAGCTTGGTAATGAAATCCATGGATTGCTATCCCATTTCCATAATGGAACCTCGGGTTGTACGAGTAATCCAGAGGGACGTTGATGCTCGGCTTTGACTTTGGAACATGTAAGGCATTTAGATACATACAAGGCTATATCCTTCTTCATGCCGGGCCACCAATATTGGTTCCGAAGATTCATGAACATCTTATCTGCTCCCGGATGAATAGAATAGCGAGCCTTGTGAGCCTCATCCAGAATGGTTGTTCGAAGATTATCGCGATTCGGAATCCAAAGTCGATTTAGAAAATACAATAGTCCGTCCGACTTGGTTTCCAATTGGAGTTCAGCACCACATGACATTTCCTCATACATGTGCCCTCGGTGACTGATTCGTGTTGAGCTTCGAGTATACGGGTTAGGAGGTCGGTTTGAATGGTAATACTTTGAAGCATAACTTGACCCTTTCGACTTAATGCGTCGGCTACGACATTCGCTTTTCCTGGATGGTAGCGAATTTCACAGTCGTAGTCATTAAGTAATTCAACCCATCGTCGTTGTCTCATGTTTAATTCCTTCTGATTGAATATGTGCTGAAGGCTTTTATGATCGGTAAATACAATACACTTGGTGCCGTAAAGGTAGTGCCTCCAAATTTTGAGTGCGAATACCACAGCTCCTAGCTCGAGATCGTGGGTTGTGTAATTTTTCTCATGAATTTTGAGTTGTCTTGAGGCATAAGCTATGACTTTGCCTCGTTGCATGAGAACACAACCAAGACCTTGCTTCGAAGCATCACAGTAGACAACGAAATCGTCATTCCCATCGGGGAGAGTCAAGACTGGGGCATCACACAACTTCTGCTTGAGGGTTTGAAAAGCTTTCTCCTGATCTGGTCCCCACACGAAACTCTTGTCCTTATGTGTCAAGGCGGTGAGAGGCACAGCGATCTTTGAGAAGTTTGGAATAAAGCGACGGTAGTAACCGGCTAAACCAAGGAATGAACGAATTTCGGTAGGAGTTTTGGGTTCTACCCAATTCTTCACTGCCTCAATCTTTGCAGGATCCACGTGAATACCTTTGTCGTTTACGATGTGACCAAGGAATTGGACTTCTTTAAGCCAAAATTCACACTTTGAGAATTTTGCATAAAGCTTTTCCTGTTTCAGAAGTTCAAGGATCGAACGGAGATGATGTTCGTGATCGGATTTTGATTTTGAATAAATGAGAATGTCGTCAATGAAAACGATCACGAATTTGTCCAGATATGGTTTACACACGCGGTTCATTAAATCCATGAACACAGCAGGTGCATTGGTTAACCCGAATGGCATTACTGTAAACTCGTAATGGCCATATCTTGTGCGAAAAGCTGTCTTGGGAATATCATCATCGTGCACTCGTAATTGATGATAACCTGAGCGGAGGTCGATTTTGGAAAAATGAGAGGCTCCTTGAAGCTGATCAAATAAATCGTCGATCCTGGGTAGAGGATACCGGTTTTTGATAGTAAGCTTATTAAGCTCCCGGTAGTCGATGCACATTCGAAAAGAACCGTCCTTCTTCTTCACAAACAAAACTGGGGCTCCCCAGGGCGAGGAACTTGGTCGAATGAAGCCTTTATCAGAGAGCTCTTGAAGTTGACTAGCAAGCTCTTGCATCTCAGATGGTGCAAGTCGATAGGGAGATTTTGCTACTGGAGTTGCGCCAGGCACAAGGTCAATACGGAATTCGACTTGACGAACAGGAGGAAGACCGGTTAAATCATCGGGAAAGACTTCAGGAAACTCTCGAACAACCGGAATGTCTTCAATCTTCTTCGGTTTCTCATCTGCCTTCACGATATGAGCTAAGAAAGCCACGTAATGTTTGCGGAGGTACTTTTGAGCTTTGGTGCAGGACATGAGTTTTAATCCTTGGAAAGCTTTTCCCCGTAAATATTTAAGACACTTCCAGATGCGCGAGGGATCCGGATGATTTTCTCGAAACAGACGACTTCAGCATGGTTCTTTGACAACCAATCCATGCCTATAATGACGTCAAAACTTCAAGTGGCATCGGTATAAGATCGACAGGAAATTCGTGTTCACTAAGTTTAAGGGTACAATTTTGGATGACAGAATCAATTGTGACGGATTTTCCATCAGCTAATTCTACTGTAAACGGGTTCCCTAACTTAGTTCGGGTATTAACAAGCAAAGGTTCAAATTCTAAGGATACAAAACTTTTATCGGCACCGGTATCAAATAAAATTGAAGCATATTGATGATCGATTAGGAACGTACCATTCACCACATCATTGGCAGCCTGAGCTTGTTGGGCATTGATGTTAAAAGCACGCCCTTGTGCTGCGGACACGGCATTAACGAGCTGAGGACATCGGTTACGGAAATGAGTTGGATCACCGCATTGATAACATGCACGAACTTGAGCAATTGCAGGAGGGTTTTGTTGGACTGGCGCATTTACCAATACCTTAGCAGCATTCCTGCATATGTTGAATGTATGGCCAAAACGACCACAACTGGTGCACTGACGACACTTAGCACCAGTAGGATGATGATACTTGCAGATGTTGCATTGTGGAAATGGCCCGGTGTAAGGTTTCTTTGTTAGGGCTTGATTATTCATGGTTGGTTGATAGGTCGGTGCGACTTGTTGATTGGAACAGCAGGGGTAATTACAGCAAAGTTTTGAGAGTTAGCCTTCCTCTTCGGTTCCTGGAAGGTTCAGGCTTGTCTTCCTTGGTTGTTTCAGTAGAAGACTTCTCTATTTTCTTCTTGTCACCCTTCTGGTCAAGGTACCGGCCTTGACATGGTTGTCGGTTAACTGAGCTGCTAGACGGATAGCATCTGCCAAGTTAGTAGGGTTCCTACCCCACACGGTATCTGAATTTGCATAGGGAGACCACCTATGTACTTCTCGATAGCTCGAGATGAGGGAGTAACTAGATGAGGAACCAGAAGACTCAACTCGTGAAAACGGTTGGTGTAAGCCAGATTCTCGCCGCTTTCCTGAGCCAAATCCCAGAATTCAGCTTCTAGTCTTTTGATTTCATTTCGTGGGCAGAATTCTCGTGTCATGAGTTCCTTTACTTCAGCCCACATCAATGCCAGGGCAGCATCAGTGCCACGGGTTCGTTTCTCCTCGTTCCACCAAGTTAAAGCTCTCTTCTGGAAAACACTGGTAGCGTAGCGAACTTTGAGATTTCAGGACATTCGCTGTTAAGAAACGTGTTTTCAATACTCTCGAACCATTGCAGAAGACCAGTGGCACCTTCGGCTCCGCTAAACTTAGTGGGATTGCAGGAATTGAAATGCTTGTAGTACAAGTTTTGGGAGGGTTTGGTGCAGTTGGGTTTTGGACAGTGCTTGGTGCAGTTGTGTTTTGGACAGCATTGTTGCCTTGGTTCAAATGAGTAAGCAGTGTTGGGATAACCGCAGCAACTTCCCGTGCCACCATAGCAGCAATCTTGCGGCCAGAGCTTCTAGATCGGGAGCGGTTTTGACGAGAAGACATGCTGTATAATAAGGAACGAAGAAACCTTTATGAGTAACGGGTAAAAACTTTTCAAAATAATAAATCGTTAATGAGATTGTTTAAAACAACAATGAGAGGTTAGGAGTGTAACGTTCGGTTCGCAAACCAAACGAATAGTTGACTTATCAAAGTATTTGTGTCTGCACGAGGACATGCGTACCTATAAGCGAATACTCATCTCGAGGGTTCCCAGGTAAGGTAATCAAGTTGTATGAAATACCTTTGTTGGATCATGATAAGGCTGGTGCAACCAAATTCACTTCATAGTCATCTTTTGGTACTACATTCAAAGGCTTCCGAAGCTGAGCAAGAGATCTTCCGAAAGTCTAAGGAACAACAGCTGAAGACATCTTCCGAAGACAAAGTCTAATGAAAGAGCTTCCGAAGACAAAGTCTGAAAGAGCTTCCGAAGACAAAGTCTGAAAGAGCTTCCGAAGACAAGTCTGAAAGAGCTTCCGAAGACAAAGTCTGCTTCCGAAGACAAAGAAGACTCCAAGCCTCGAAGAAGCAGTCTTCCGAAGTATAAGTGCCTTCGGAAGAAGTTATTCTTCCGAAGCACTTTATCCTTCGGAAGATATCGCTATGTCCAGCAGATAAAAGTATGGTCCCTGACAGTCCGCTGCAGACCTCTGATACAGCATGGCATCTTCCTAAAGAGCCATGTTGTTGACCATACTTTATTCTACTGTTCACCTTTTTATGATAGTACATGTTACCAACTTTAGTTGGTGACAAAAGGTAAGTCAGGGACATGTCCTGACTACCAACTTTCAGACAAAATGTCTGAAAGACCTCACCTAGAGTCTTGTAGTATAGATGTAAGGTTAGAGGTGTCCAGCTGGTATCAAGTATATCCGGCTGTAGGTAGTATTATATATATCTTCTCCCTGTAACTCTTTATGTAAGTGATTTGAGTCCAAGAGTCTTGTAATCCTTTGAGTTGAGAAGCAATATATAAAAGTACCTTGAAAATTACTTGCTGTGTTAATTTTCTTACTGCGTGTTACTTGTTATATTGTGATCAACTCTTCATAGACTGATTGCCGAGTGTTTGATTCACAGTGAGTTGAGAGAAAACCTCCAGAAATCCGATCCTGCAATTGGTATCAGAGCTCCAGGCTCTTGATTGTGAGATCTTACCATCCTAACAACTGTTTTTCCCTCCTCACCACAATCCACTCACTCAAATGGCTGCTCTCTCCAAGGCTGATATGGAAACTGGTACCTTGACCAAGTCCCCTATGATCACCCCTGAAGACTTGACACAGGTGTATGCGGATGGAAGGCTTCATCAAGTGTCAAGACTCAAGAATGTGGGACTCCATTGTCAATGGTCCTTTCATACCAAGCACTACTCTGCCACTGGTAATCGCATCATTCCAAAAGATGTTGATGATTACTCAGAGGAAGATAGGAAGAGAATAGAGCTAGATCAAAGGGCTATGACTTGTCTCAAACTGCTCTCCCAACTCCGTCTACAGACGCTTCAAGAAGTGCAAGACTGCTAAAGATTTATGGGAAGCTTTGAAGCTGATGTATGAGGGGATCCAAGGAAACTCAAGAGAACAAGAAAGATCTCTTGAAGCAGCAGTTTGAGAACTTTACTTTCAAGGCTGGGTGAGACCTTGACTCAACAATACTTCAGGTATGTTGAGCTAGTAGATACTCTGACGGATATTGAGTGTAGCTCTTGAGAACAGGGACATAGTTAGGAAGTTCATGTCCTCTCTTCCTAAACTATGGACTCACTACTGTGTTGTCATCAAGAGAACTTCGGACCTTAAGACTGTCTCTCACAGAGTTGTATGGTATCCTAAGTGCATTTCAGATGGAGATGAACATGCAGAACTCCTCTGACCACTCAACCAACAGAGTTCAGCCCTTCATGTGGTTGAAAGGAAAGCATGGAACCACAAACATGTGCTATGCTACCCTGACAACTCACACACTGGACCCTTCATCACTCTACCTGAGACTCCAAAGTCTCAAAAGGTTCAACACAAAACTCCTTTCAGGATAGTTGTGCCTTTGTCTCTGGAAGTGGACACTCTGGTGATTTTCATACTGCTTTGATGATCTTGAGTGCTTTAATCCAGATGACGTGGAGTACATGGACATTGTCCAGCAGATGGCTCTTTTAACTTACAGAGCGAAGAAGTTCTTCAAGAGAACTGGAAGGCAATTCCCTCAAAACCCAGTCAACAGCAAGTTTGGGTTTGATAAGAGCAAAGCAAGGTGCTACAACTGCAACCAACTTGGTCACTTTGCTAGGGAATGCAAGGCTCCCAAGAACAACCCGGGAACCCCACAGGCCTCCACACATCCCACTGCTCCCAAACATGAAGAAAAGTCAACTGAAACAGCTGCTGTTGCTCAGGAAGTTGACTGGAGCTTCATGGTACAGGATGTGACTCCCGCTCAAGCACTCATGGCCGGAACAGATGATGATCAGGTATATGAACATCTTTGTACTGCTGCCTGTATTGCTAAAGTTAAATTGTATAAGGATTACATTTCGGAAATCAGATCTGAGGTTGAGTCTTTAAATGTGCTAAAATCTGACTTTAAAAGAGCTGAATCTGACTATCAAAGGAAAATTGATGAGTTAGAGAAAACTGTGTCTCTTTTGAAACATGAAAAGACTAACTACAAGACTCAAATCAAAGATCTGATCTCCAAACTTTTGAGGTTGAAGCCCAGCTAGTCACAGCTGAGGCTCAGGCCAGGAAGCAAGCTATTGCTGAGCAAAGCTTCCAAAACTATTCTTGCATCAACCTCTCATTCCAAAATGTTTTATCAAAACAAAGAAGGGTTGGGAACCAGTGAAATAGCTCCACCACACTCTTATGAGTCTATAAGACTACCTAGATGTGGTACTGAAGAGCAAGAGGTTCCAACTGCTGACCCTTCTCCATTGGAACTAGAGGATGAAGCAAAAAATAATGGCCTCCACAGGGGAGAAACAGGAGGATACACCCATCTCCACCTGTGATGACCAAATCCTAACCACCAAGGCAAGAAGAAGCAGAGCTAAAGCTGCTAGAAGGACTGCTAAGAAGGTTGCAGAGTCCAAGCTTAAGTTTGACCCTAAGCAAAAGGGTGTCTTCATTTCTGCCGGGTTTCAAGTGGTAGGTACTCCTGATTCAGGAAAGGAGTGTAGTACCAGCACTCCTGTCCTACTGAAGGATCAGAAGTTGAAAGGGAAAGTTGCTGATGAAGAGAAACCCAAGAAACAGCAACCTGCAAGTTCCCAGAAGACTAACATTGCATGCATAATGTGTGGTCTGCACAACCACATGGCTAAAGATTGTTACTACAATCCAGCAAGCACACATTATGCAAATAATGTCAAGAAAAGAAAGAAGTCGTCAGAGAAGGTTTCTCAGTTGGACCACTTCAAAAGGTCCAAATGATGAAAAAGGGAAAGTTGGTCTCGGAAGCCAAGTTGCTTTCGGAAGAAACTGCTTCTTCCGAAGGGTAAAATGGCTTCGGAATGCCAAACCTTCTAAGGTTCGGGAAGAACAAGAAGGCTCCCTTGAAACCATCTCAGAAGAAGATTACTTCGGAAGAAAAGGTGGTGAAGGCTTCTTCCGAAAAGAGAGAAGCTTCGGAAGAAGACCATGCTGCAAAAGCTTCAACAAGCTCATCCTCAAAGATCAACCAAAGGATGGATTGGAAGATCAAGGAAGATGCTGCAGCCCCCAAACTCTTCTTCAACAATGACCTCTATTGAACCCCATTGCATATCTTTGGTTCAATTATGTCACTATCTTTGGAAGAGCCCGAGACCTGCAAGGCTTGGGCTTCCAAACAAAACTAACTATCTCATCTTATGTGCAGGGACATCCATTTGACAAGAACAACAACAATATCTGGATTGTAGACAGTGGATGCTCCAGGCACATGACAGGGAACAGATCTCTCCTTCAACAATTCCAGAACTTTGATGGAGGGCCTGTCCAATTTGGAGGTGAGGCCGGAGGATATATTTTTCGGCAGAGGAAGTATATCCAATGGCAGAATAAACATTGACAAAGTTCACTTTGTCAAACAGCTTGAACACAATCTGTTAAGTGTTTCTCAATTCTGTGATCAGAAGCATCAGATGCTTTCACAGAACATGAGTGCATTATCCTCAAACCAGGGATGACAATTCCTCCGGAATTGGTGCTTCTCAGATCTCCCAGGAAAGGGGATATGTACAAGCTTGATATGAACAATGCTTCTCCTATGGGTGAAGTATCATGCTTTCTTTCCAAAGCTGATAGTGATGAGTCAACACTATGGCATAAACGCATGTGTCATGTGAATTTTTAAAACAATGAATAAACTGTCTAAAATAACTTGGTACATGGTTGCCTAAAAAGGAATTTTTCTGCAAAGATAACTGTGTTGCATGCCTGAAAGGGAAACAACACAGATCATCTCATAAATCCAAATGTGTAACTCTATCACTACTCCATTACACTTATTGCACATGGATCTCTTTGGTCCCACAAGTATAATGAGCATTGGAAGGAAATCATACTGCCTTGTGATCGTTGATGATTTCACAAGATTTACAGGTATTCTTTTTAGAAGTAAAGATGAAACTGCTGAAACTTTAAAATCTTTTATTCTAAAATAGAAAATCAAATTGATCACAAGGTTAAGATTATTAGGAGTGATCAAGGGACTGAGTTTAAGAACTTCGTTCTTGACTCATTCTGTGACTCAAAAGGGATTGCCAGACAATATAGTGCTCCCAGAACTCCTCAACAAAACGGTGTTGCTGAGAGGAGGAACAGGACACTTTGAGGCTGCTCGGACCATGTTAGCTGATTCAAAGCTGCCTCTAACATTCTGGGCAGAGGCAGTCAGCACTGCATGCTATGTGCAGAACAGGGTTCTTGTAGTTAAGCCCCATGGAAAAACCCCTTATGGTTATGGAACAAGAGGCCACCGTTCATTGGCTTTCTAAGGCTTTGGCTGCAGGTGTACCATACTTAACACAAAGGACAACTTGGCAAATTGCTGAGAAGTCGGATGATGCTATCTTTATTGGATACTCTTCTAGCTCTAAAGCTTATAGAGTACAATATTAAGAATCAACATTTGAGGAGTCATCCAACATAGTTGTTATGAGCACACCCTTGTGTTAGGGGGAATGGACCTGAGTATATCTTTGATTTAGAATTGTTTCCAAACTATTCTAAACCATCTTGTGAGAATGTTTCAGCTGGAACAGGTGCTCAAGGTGATACTGATGCTGATGCAGGTCAACTATATGAGCTTCCCAGACCTATTCCAAATTCTCCAAGAGCTGAAGGGCAACAAGCTTCATCTATTCACAGATCTGACAGTGTAACTATCTCCAGAAATAGTGAAGCTTCAACAAGTGAATCACTTGATCAACCTCAAAGTTCCTCAGTGATCCACTACAACACCAGGTTGAGGGAAGTGGTATTCTGAAGGAACAGGCAACTGTTAATACTACTTCACAACCAACCATTGATGATGTTTCTCAATCATTCAATCAGTCCTCATTGAATGACTCTGAAACAGCAGTTGGACAGAGTGATCCATTCCTGATCAGAATATGTCTAACCTAGACTTATCTCTGCAATTGGAAGTGATTCCTCGTCTTAGGATTCACAACACTCATCCAACTGAGAACATCATAGGAATGTCTCTGAGGGTGTGAGAACAAGAGGACAAACTCATCATGGGAATGTCTGCTTGTACTCATGCTTCCTGTCTCAGATGGAACCAAAGAAGGTAGAAGATGCCTTAAAGGATAGTAGTTGGGTTGAATCGATGCAGGAGGAGCTGCTTCAATTCAAAAGACAAAAGGTCTGGAATCTATGCCCACTACCATCTGGTCAAGTACCCATAGGCACTAAATGGGTATTCAGGAACAAGAAAGATGATAGAGGCTTGATCATCAAGAACAGGCAAGACTAGTAGTTCAGGGTACACCCAGGAGGAAGGATTGATTATACTGATGTCTTTGCACCTGTTGCAAGACTTTGAGGCAGTTAGGATCTTCCTTGCTTATGCTGCATCCAAGAACTTCACAGTCTACCAACTTGATGTCAAGTGTGCTTTTCTATATGGGGATATAGATAGGGAAATCTATGTGTGTCAACCTCCAGGATTTGAAGACCCACAGCACCCAACTATGTATGCAGCTGGATAAAGCTCTATATGGGCTGCACCAAGCACCTAGGCTGTGGTATGAGACCTTGTCTCAGTTTCTCCTGAAGAATGGATACACTAGAGGTACCATTGACAAGACTCTTTTCATCAGAAGAGTGGAGAAGACATTTTGCTTGTACAAGTCTATGTTGATGACATCATATTTGGTTCTTCAAACGATCAAATGTGTAAAGACTTTGAAAGCATTATGAAGCAGAAGTTTGAGATGAGTTCCATGGGAAAAAATGGACTTTTTCCTAGGAATCCAGGTGAAACAGATGAAGGAAGGGTTCTTCATAAGTCAATCTAAGTATGTCTCAGACATCTTAAAAGATTTGAAATGAAGAACTGTAAACCAGCCAAGACACCCATACCCAGAAACCATAATCTTTGCCCTGACCTTGAGGGGGAGGATACTGATCAACATCAGTATAGAGCAATTATTGGTCTCTGATGTATCTCACTGCAAGTAGACCAGATATCATGTTTGCCACATGCATTTGTGCAAGATATCAGGCTGCTCCAAAGGTGTCTCACCTAGCTGCTGAAAGAGAATCCTCAGATATCTCAAAGGAGCACCTAAACTAGGTCTCTGGTATCCAAGAAATAGTGATTTCAATCTCTATGGATACTCTGACAGGACTATGGTGGCTGCAACATTGACAAGAAATCAACATCAGGAGGATGTCAATTTCTTGGTGGAAGGATTATCTCATGGCAATGCAAGAAACAATCCTGTGTCTCTACATCAACTGCTGAAGCTGAATACATTGCTGCTGCTAGCTGCTGTGCTCAACTGCTATGGATTCAAAATCAGATGTTAGACTATGGATTCAACTTCATGACTACTCCTATCCATATTGACAACAACAGTGCTATCTCCATTACTGAGAATCCGGTGAAGCACTCCAAGACAAAACACATTGATATCAGGTATCATTTCATTAGAGATATTCATGAGAAACAGCTGATAAAGTTAATCAAAGTTGACTCAAATGAACAATATGCTGATTTGTTCACAAAGGCATTTGATGAACAAAGATTTAAGTATCTCATATCAGCAATTGGGATGATAAACATTGAATAACTACCTCTTTTGAAAACTTTTTAAATGAGTAATGTCTTGTGTCATACAATTTAAGCCCTGTTACAAAAGATCTTTAAATTATTCCAAGTGTAAATTCCTTCCGAAGAGGAACTAACTCTCGGAAGATATTCTCTGAATATCTTCCGAAGCTAAATTCTCAATGGAAATTTTCTTCTCGGAAGAGTTTTTGGTCTCGGAAGAAGCGATTGATTTTATATCAGATCTACTTCCGAACTTATACACTCTCCATTCGGAAAGACAGTTTTACCTTCGGAAGCAATGCCTTGCTTCGGAAGATAAAATGCCTTCAAGGACAACTTTACCTTCAGAAGCAATATCATGCTTCGAAGAGAAATTGCTCTCGGAAGAAAGTTTACCTTCGGAATGTTTTACCCTCGGAAGTAAAGGTTTTTATATGTAACGGATATCTTTGGGCCCCACTCTGTAAAAAGTAAAGATTTTGTTGATAATGTCAGATTATTTAAAATTATCCTTGCCGCCATCATCATTTCTCGCCGTAAACCACCATACCCCACAGTAACCCCAAAACAGTTACCCTATTACCACCACCTACAATCATTCACCCCTTTTTAATAATCTTGACTTATCAATTTCATCTCTTTTACCACTTTACAGCCCTAACTGTTCCCTTCACTGTAAAACCCTCAATCCTCTCAAAAATTTCAAGCTTACCTTTTCTCCAATGGCGCTAAACCCTCAGCACAATCAAGTCGCATTACTTGACTCGTCAAGAGATGCCGACTTCACCCAATCATCACCTTTCTCACCGAATCCACTACCTCACTCACTCACAGTTAACCCAACGTATACTCCAACCTATGTCGAATTTTGGAGCACGGGAGAGAAACTACAGTGTGAACGGGGTTCGAGTCCTGAGAACCAGAGTTTGTGGCCAAGAGTTGGTCATCAATGAACAGATCATCAGAGAGCATCTCGAGCTTCACGATGATGGGGCTCTACTGAGTTCCCAAGGAAGACTTGGAAGGCACCTATATCCTCATGGGATATGGAGGCGATGTCAGCAGGTCCACAGTATACAAGTTCAACTTCTCTTACCATTGGAAGTTCCTGCTACACATTGTTTTGCACTGCCTCTCCAATAAATCAGGGGGTGGGATCAAATCCCATATGAACTAGGATGCCTAGTTCATGGGTTGGTGAGAGGCCTCAGATTCAACTACTCACGATTCGTGTTGAAAACCTAATCGCCAATCTCAGCAGGGATACATTCTTCATGTATCCCGATTTCTTCAAACATAATCAACTGTGAGATGGAACCAAGCAAGCTTGTCTGCGCAGCTGCTCTTCCTGTTCCACACATGAGCCTACCATCTTCAAGATACTGAAGAAGATGTCCCAACTTCACTGGACGGTACCACTCCATACCTCCAGAGATGACTGAGCGCATAGCTCCTGGTGACATCCCTGTTCTCCCCACAGGTGATGAACCCACACCAGCAACAGCCACCACAATACCAAAACTTCTTTACCCATCAAGCAACTATCAGAGAGCCCCAAACGAACCCTTGTTCAATCTACTCTGATTGAACAAGCTCCTCATGTTCACAACCGAAAGGACTAGAGTGGAATCATGGGCTCCCACTCAGTCCGAGGTCACACCATCCTTCACATTTGACCTCAATGTGGGTTTTGAGCCTCCTCAGTCTCAAACCCCTGAGCCCGAACCCCAAGCCCTAAGCCCACAGGGGAGTCTTCACACTCCCTGTGAAGCCTTCTAGGGAAGCCCCACCATAGGCTCAATGCCTGTAGACATTGATCAAGGTCCCGGTCAGTAGGACTAACCACCTCTCTCTTTCACTGACCTTTTACTCCGAACTGATGAAGAGATTACATCTCTCCATGGCCATGAAGTTGATCTAAAACACCCACTGAGAGATCAACAGAGCCAAGAGGGATCCTTGTCTCTAGCCCCCATCAGCAGCCTGCTACTGAGGTGAGTCCCACTGATGTGGAGGGGACTCATGTAGACTCA
This sequence comes from Flaveria linearis, assembly GCA_024085815.1. Taxonomy (NCBI): domain Eukaryota; kingdom Viridiplantae; phylum Streptophyta; class Magnoliopsida; order Asterales; family Asteraceae; genus Flaveria; species Flaveria linearis. Next base: position 1,855 of record JABSNV010000705.1, on the reverse strand, counting down.
GCTGCCACTACTCAGAGTCTCTCATTGAGCTCTCAGGACAGTGGTAACATAATTAGGACTGAGTCTACGGCAACTTTGCCCATTGAAATCTCTGAAAGAGATGACTCTGAGCAGAGGAAAACCAGGGTGCCAAGAGAAACCACATCTGGTGGTGAGAGTGAGCATACTAGGTATGTTATCTCATCTCCCGTGATTCTTCTATGAAGATGAGGGAAGTATGCAACTAACACTTCAGTACTTGCTTTCTAAGGTCTCCAACCTGGAATCACAGGGAAGATCTTAGAATCAAGGACTGCCACTCAGCAACTTGAGATTAACTCTCTAAGGCTAAACTAGCTGAGAAACAGACGGAGAGGTCTGTTAGGCATGTACCTATCAGGTCTCACTGACTTCTTCCTCTAGCTCATCTAGCTCTCAAGATGATGCTACCAAAAAGGGGGAGAAAGTTCAGAGACAAACACCGAAGGAACCACAGACCAAACTCATTTCCACCCACAAATCATTAACCTACCTGAGTCATCTCAATCCTTTCTGGAGATTGACTCAGGATGCTTCAAGATCTCTACAGACTGTTCACACAGTTTGTATTGAGATCATCCCTAGAACAGCCCAGCCCCGACACACACTTGCATACTTTGGGGCTGAGGAGCTTCAAAGACTGACTGCACCTTCTACCACTGTGGAGAAGTTGGTCAACCTAAGGTCTTCATGGAACCTGAGATTAGCTTCGAAGGGGAAATGGGGACTGAGGCCCAGCAACTGAAACAGATGGGACAGAATCTGCAGCAGTCTCATCTTCCGAAGCTAGCTGAGGCTTCCGAAGCTTACATGGAAGCCTCGGAAGAACAAGACAAATCTTCCGAGGCCGAAATAGAAGCTGCGGAAGGCCTATTTCAGATGTCCGAAGGAACTGACCATCACAGATGTCATTGCTGAAATTGCATCTGAGGTGAGCAGGGAGGACATTTCTGAAATACCTCCAACCCAAGCACCAGCTGAAATTCTCTCTCAATCACAGCCCTCCATCCAAGAACCACCACAGTCAAGCAAATCAAAGACAAAGGCAAAAGAATTTGACTGCGGAAGAGCTTAGGAGGAAGAGAAAATTGAGAAGGCCAAAAAGAAGGGTCGGTTCCTACTGAGAAGCTGTTAGCGCCAGTTCTAAGGCAGCTGCAGCCAATCAGGAAGAAATCAACCTAAAGAGAAGAACAGCACTCATTGACCAGCTCATCAGCCTAGGAGCTGTCAATGAGGAAATACTCCTGCTACCACTAGAGGAGGTGGTGAATTTGGAGAGGTCAACCAGCTACAACAAGAAAGGGGAAGCCAGGTTGGCCTTGGGAGAAGGAAGAGACAGCGCAGAGGGAAGCAGCCCTGAGGCGAGAGAGGCTAGGATCAAGTTCCTCCTCTCAAGAGGCTTCGTCTTCCTGAACTGTCTCCACATGATGATGACATGATCCTGCTGCTCCACAACAAAGAGCAGGATCAAATGGAGAAGGAAAGGAAGAAAGCGCTGCTAGGAGAAGTTAAAGGTTAAGAGGAGAGGAAGAGGAGGAAGAGAAGGAGTCATGCTGCCAAGAGTCAACTGACAAAGCCTGGATGAAGGACTACCTCCGGGCTCATGGCTTCTCTGGCAGGCAGTGGAGACCTATGTCCGAAAGGACACTCCAGCGGATAGTCAGGAAATAAAAGCTGACATTCGCTTGGGGAAAAGGAAGGAGATGTATGGAGGATGAAGGGAATGGTTTTCACCCACCCAGCCAAAACCACAGCCACAACCCATTCAGAACCAACCCCTTTTCCCATCAAACCTGAACCCACTGAAGAAACCTTCACCCTCAACCCACAACTCTAC
>JABSNV010000723.1:107500-119874 GCA_024085815.1 Flaveria linearis | reverse complement strand
TGTATATATTGATTCTCAACTCAAAGATTACAAGACTTTTGCAAGCAAATCTCTACTATTGAGTTACAATGAGAACTATATATATACTACTACAGCCAGTTATACTTTGATACGCAGCTAGAAACACTAACCAAAACTATCTAAAGATAAGATCTAAGATAATATTCCTGAGATTGGTAGTCAGAATGTCCTGACTTACCTTTTGTCACAACTAAGGAACATGTACTAATATAAGGTAAAGTGGATATAGATGGTCAACTACATGGCTAGGAAGAGCCTAGTATATCAGGTCTGCAGCGGAATGTCAGAAGACCATACTTATGTCCATTGTGCAGGATCGGTATTGGTCACTTAACAAGTGGTTTTCTCTCAAACTCACCTAGAACAACACTCAGAACGAGTCTAACAAGAGTTGATCACATATAACAAGTACAAATGATAATAAACACAGGAAGTAATTTTCAAGGTACTTTTATATATTGATTCTCAACTCAAAGGATTACAAGACTCTTGCAAGCACAATCTCTATCTAATGAGTTACAATGAGAACTATATATATAATACTACCTACAGCCGGATATACTTTGATACCAGCTGGAAACCTATAACCAAAGCCTATACTACAGACTATAGGTTAAGGTATCTCGGATATTTTATCTGAGATTTGGTAGTCAGGACATGTCCCTGACTTACCTTTTGTCACCAACTAAGGTTAGTAACATGTACTATCATAAAAGGTAACAGTGGAATAAAGTATGGTCAACTACATGGCTCTTTAGGAAGAAGCCATGCTGTATCAGAAGTCTGCAGCGGAATGTCAGAGACCATACTTATGTCCACTGGTTTATAGCAGTGTCTTCCGAAGGTTAATTGCTTCGGAAGAATAACTTCTTCCGAAGCCACTTATACTTCGGAAGACTGCTTCTTCCGAGGCTTGGGAACTTCTTCTTTGTCTTCGGAAGTAGAGTTTGTCTTCGGAAGTTGATCTTTCACTTGTCTTCGAAGAACTCTTCAACCTTCGGAAGTTCTCATACTTAGCTTCGGAAGCCTTTGAATGTAGCACCAAAATTGACTAAGTGAAATGTTTTGGTTGCACCAGCCTTTATCATGATCCAACAAACTCCCCCTAGGCTGATGCTACCAAAACTTCATTCCCTCTGCTTCTCAAAACTTTCAGCACCAAGGAAAGTAGATACCTATCTGTTTGCTTGTTCTTCCTTGATGTGATGCTGAGAAGTTTGTACAAATCCTTGGTAGACAGAACATCCAGTCTGTTACCTTGGATTATATGTACCCTTTGTTGTGGCCCTCTGAAAAGAGTTAGTTGATGGGAACTATAGTCATATTCCCATCCAACTATAGGTTCCAATTCCGGACCCTCCACTCTGTAGAAAGGTGTGCCCTTGGTGGTAGGTCTTTCCTTTTTCTTCCTGTCTTCTCACCTTCAACTCTTCTTCAATCCTGGCTTTGCAGTTAGCTCAGCCAAGTGAAGACTGCTGAGATGATTCCTGATGAGAGCAGCAGTCTCAGAGTTGGAGGGTTTGAGAATGGCTTCTCTGCAAGCTCAGCAATGTCAAATCTGCTGGGTGCAAGAGAAGTGGCATTGAATTGGTTGATTTCACCATTCTCCCTTTCCACAACAAGTTGTGAGAAGTTTCATCAAACCTCCACTGGATTATACTTTCCTAGGCACAGAGACTGACTAGGAATCCTGTCCTCCTTCTTATATCCAGCAGAGTCACCAGTTTTCTTCTAAGTCTCTTCTCTTCAACATTCAGAGAATCAGAGTTGAGACTTAGAAGTCTTGCAGCCTGGCCCAAAGTTCCTCTAGGCAAATCAAGAAATGATCTTGATCTAGTGTGAGGGAACTTGAAGAGTCATCAACATAGGTGATGTTGATGAATCTTCCTCACAGGAGATGTTGCTCAAAGTTGTGCAGTTGTTGAGCTTTGTCTTGATTTCCTTAATCTCTTCAAGAGAGAGATGTTGAGAAGGCTGAGGGGATGGTCTGGGTATCTGTTGGGTAGGTTTGGGTTCAGTGGTTCTGGGTTGTGTTTTGGGTTGAAGGATGGAAGTTTAGGTGGTTGAGGTGATGAAGTAGGTATGGGTAGAGTTGTAGGTTCAGGGTGAAGGGTTCATCTAAGGGCTCGGTTTTGATGGGGAAGGAGAATGGGATTGGTTCTTCTGGTGTTGGTTGTGGTTGAGTGGTTGGGGTGAAGATCATTCCCTGTCCCCTTCTGTACATCTCTTTCTTCTTTCCCATACGGATGTCAGCTTTGATTTCACTGACAATCCGCTGGAGTGTCTTTTCAGACATAGGACCCACCTGCCTACCAGAGAAGCCATGAGCCCGGAGATAGTCTTTCATCCAGGCTTTGTCACTAAGCTTCTTGGTTGCAGAGATCCTTGCTTCTTCTTCCTTCTTTCTTCTTCTCTCTTTCTCTTTCCCTTGCAGCCTTCTTCCTTTCTTTCTCCATTTGATCCTGCTCTTTGTTATGGAGCCAGAGGATCGTATCATTATCATGTGGAAAAGTTCTTGAAGGTTGAAGCCTCTAGAAAGTAGGAATTTTATCCTAGCTTCCCTCAGCTGCAAGGCAGCTTTCCTCTGTTCCTCCTCTTCCCTCTCTAAGGCCAACCTGGCTTCTTCTTCTTGTTTTAGCCTGGTTGTCCTCTCCAAAGTCACCAACTCCTCTAGTGGTAGCAGGAGTACTTCTTCATTTGCAGCTCCTAAGTTGATGAGCTGATCAATGAGTTCCTCTCTCTTCTTGTTGTTGATTGCCTCCTGATTGGCTGCTGCCTTTGAACTAGCAGCTAGCAGCTTCTCAGCAGGGAATCTACCTTTCTTCTTTAGCTTTCAATCCTTTCCTCTTCCTGAAGCTCTTCCGCAGTCATCTTCCTTTCCTTTGTCTTTTGAAGAGCTTGACTGTGGTGGTTCTTGGATAGAGGGTTCAGATTGAGAGAGAGGCTCAGATGGTGTTTGGGATGGAGCAGGTTTGAGTGAGTCCTCACTATTCACCTCAGATGCCATTTCAAGGATTGCATCTGTGATGATTAGATCCTCGACATCTGGAACAGTCCTTCCGCAGCTTCTATCTCAGCTTCGGAAGATTCAGCTTGTTCTTCGAGGCTTTAGCTGGTTCTTCCGAAGCTTTCCTTGTGGCTTCGGAAGTTGAAGGAGATACACCTTCTGTCCCAATTGTTTCAGTTGCTGGGCCATCAGTCCCCATTTCCCCTTCGAAGTGAATCTTAGGTTCCATGTGGACCTTAGGTTGACCAACTTCTTCCACAGTGGTAGAAGGTGCAGTGATCCTTTGAAGCTCTTCAGCTCCAAAGTAGATCAGTGTAGGATCAAGGCTTGGCTGATCAATGGAGGATCTCCATACAAACTTGATGAAAAGTCTGTAGAGATCCTTAATCATCTGTGAGTCAATCTGAAGGATAGATTGGGATGACTTGGGCATAGTGATGATGTAGGAAGTTGAAGCTTGGACGGTGGTTCCTCATGTGTTTTGTCTCTGAACATTCTCCCCCTTTTTGGTAGCATCATCTTGAGAGCTAGATGAGCTAGAGGAAGAAGTCAATGAGACTTGAATTGGTACATGCCTAACAGACCTCTCTGTCTGTGTCTCAGCTAGTTGAGCCTTGAGATTGTCAATCTCAAGTTGCTGAGTGGCTGACCTGTTCTCTAAGATCCTAACCTGAGATTCAAGGTTTGAGACCTTGGAGATCAAGTACTGAATGGTGAGTTGCATACTTCCCTATCTTCATGTGAAGAATCACGGGGAGATGAGATAACATACCTAGTATGTTCAGTCTCACCACCAGATGTGGCTTCTTGGCACCCTGGATACCTTTGCTCAAAGTCATCTCTTTCAGAGACATCAATGGGCAAAGTTGCCATAGACTCAGTCTGATTAATGTTACCACTGTCCTGAGAGCTCAATGAGAGACTCTTAGTAGTGGCAGCTGAGCCTACATGAGTCCCCTCCACATCAGTGGGACTCACCTCAGTTAAGGTTTGCTGATGGGGGCTAGCGATAAGGGATGTCTCCAGGCTCTGTTGATCTTGGAGAGGGTGTGGTAGATCAACTTCATTGCCATGGAGAGATGTTATCTCTTCATCAGTTTTAAGGAGGAGATCAGTAAGGATAGGGAGGCTAAACCTACTGATCCGGGACCTTGATCAATGTCTACAGGCATTGAGCCTCTGGTGGGGCTGTCCCTAATTGGCTGCACAGGGAGTGTAAATACTCACCCTGTGGGCTAAAGGCTTGGGTGTCGGGCTCTTGGGTTTGAGACTGAGGAAGCTCAAACCCAAATTGAGGTCAAAAGTGAAGGATGGTGTGACCTCGGACTGAGTGGGAGCCCATTGTTCCACTCTAGTCCTTTTGGATTGAACAGGAGGAGCTTGTTCAATCAGAGTAGATTGAACAAGGGTTCGTTTGGGGCGTCTTTGATATGTGATTATGATGGGTGGAGAAGGTAAGTGAGATTTGTGGTGAAGGTTGCTGGTGTGGGTTCATCACCTGTGGGGTTAACAGGGATGTCACCAGGAGCTATGCGCTCAATCATACCTGGAAGTAGATCAGTGTGTCTTCCAGTGAAGTTGGTGGACACCTTCTTCAAGTCTTGAAGATGGCAGGCCTCATGTGAGGGACAGTCAGAGCAGCTGCACAGACAAGCTGACTCTGGTCCAACTCACAGTTGATGATGTGCTGAAGGAATCTAGGTACATGAAGAATGTTTCCCTTTAAGATTCCCTATGAGGTTAGTCAGCACAAACCTTGAGTAGTTGAAGCGCAGGCCTCTCACCAACCATGAACTAAGCATCCTAGTTCATAGGGAATTTGATCCCATCCCCCTGACTTATTAGACAGACAGTGGAGAACAATGTGCAAGAGAAACTTCCAGTTGTAGGAGAGTTAAACTTGTACACAGTTGACCTGCTTACATCTCCTCCATATCCCATTAGAGTGTAAGTGTTGTCTAAGTCGTCCTTGGGAAACTCAGTAGGAGCTCCTTCATCCTGGAGCTCTAGATGCTCCCTGATGAGTTGTTCAGTAAGATCAGCTCCTGTCCACAAATGTTGGTCCTTAGTATACGAACCCCATTTGGGTTTCTGCTCGACCATTTCCCCAAAATTCGGCCATTTGGTTTGAGTAAACAGTGGGGTTAACGGTAAGGGCTGTGAGTAGGTTGATTCAGAGAGAAAGGTGATGATTTCAGAGAAGTCAGCATCTCTTGAAGAATCAAGTAATGCGACTTGGTTGTGCTGAGGGTTTAGTGCCATTGTGAAAGGTGAATGAAGATCAGTTTGAACTTGGGTGAATTGGAAGTGAGAAACTTTTAGGGCAGTAAATTGTAAAAGTTGAACAAGTCTGGATTATTTAAACAGTGGGATGACTGTGGGGAGTAACTGGGAGGTTATGGTGGTTTTCGGCGGTTTGATGGTTTTGCGGTTATGAAATGACAATGGCGGCAAGGGATAATTTAAATAATCTGACAATCATTAGCAAAATCTTTACCTTTTACAGAGTGGGCCCAAAAAAATCCGTTACACAGTAAAACTCTTTTTCCGAGTGTAAAACATTTCCGAAGGTAATTTGTCTTCCGAAGGCAACTCTTTCTTCCGAAGCAAAGCATTGCTTCCGAAGGTAAGAACTGTTTTCTGAATGAAGTTTTTATAAGCTTCGGAAGTAGATCTGATGTGAAATCAATCGCTTCTTCCGAGACTAAAAACTCTTCCGAGAAGAAAATTTCCATGGAGGAATTTGACTTCGGAAGATATTAAGGAATATCTTCCGAGAGTTAATTCCTCTTCGGAAGAAATTTACACTGGAATATTTCAAAGATCTTTTGTACAGGGCTTAGATTGTATTGACACAAGACATTACACATTAAAAGGCTTTCAAAAGAGGTAGTTTAATCAATGTTTATCATCCCATAGCTGATATGAGATATTTAAACCTTTGTTCATCAAAAGCTTTGGTGAACAAATCAGCATATTGTTCATTTGAGTCAACTTTGATTAGCTTGATCAGATTTTTCTCATGAATATCTCTAATGAAATGATACCTGATATCAATGTGCTTTGTCTTGGAGTGCTTCACTGGATTTTTGGTGATGGAGATAGCACTATTGTTGTCAATATGGATAGGAGTGCTCATGAAGTTGAATCCATAGTCTAACATCTGGTTCTGAATCCACAGCAGCTGAGCACAGCAGCTAGCAGCAGCAATATATTCAGCTTCAGCAGTTGATGTAGATACACAGGATTGTTTCTTGCATTGCCATGAGATGATCCTTCCACCAAGAAATTGACATCCTCCTGATGTTGATTTCTTGTCAATGTTGCAGCCACCATAGTCACTCAGAGTATCCATAGAGATTGAAATCACTATTTCTTGGATACCAGAGACCTAGTTTAGGTGCTCCTTTGAGGTATCTGAGGATTCTCTTTGCAGCAGCTAGGTGAGACACCTTTGGAGCAGCCTGATATCTTGCACAAATGCAAGTAGCAAACATGATATCAGGTCTACTAGCAGTAGGGTACATCAGAGAACCAATAATTGCTCTACTGATGTTGATCAGTATCCTCCCCCTCAAGGTCAGGGCAAAGATTATGGTTTCTGGGTATGGGTGTCTTGGCTGGCTTACAGTCCTTCATCTCAAATCTTTCTAAGATGTCATTGACATACTTGGATTGATTGATGAAGAATCCTTCCTTCAATTGCTTCACCTGAATTCCAAGAAGAAGTCCATTCTTCCTATGGAACTCATTTCAAACTTCTTTTCATGATGCTTTCAAAGTCTTTGCACATTTGGTCATTTGAAGAACCAAATATGATGTCATCAACATAGACTTGAACAAGCAAAATGTCCTTTCCAGACTTTCTAATGAAGAGAGTCTTGTCAATGGTACCTCTGGTGTAGCCACTTTTCAGAAGAAATTGAGATAGAGTCTCATACCACAGCCTAGGTGCTTGGTGCAGCCCATATAGAGCTTTGTCCAGTTTGCACACATAGTTGGGATGTTGTGGGTCTTCAAATCCTGGAGGCTGGCATACATAGATTTCCCTATCTATATCCCCATATAGAAAAGCACACTTGACATCAAGTTGGTAGACAGTAAAGTTCTTGGATGCCGCATAAGCAAGGAAGATCCTAACTGCCTCAAGTCTTGCAACAGGTGCAAAGACATCAGTATAATCAATTCCTTCCTCTTGGGTGTATCCTTGAACTACTAATCTTGCTTTGTTCTTGATAATCAACCTCTATCATCTTTCTTGTTTCTGAAAACCCATTTAGTGCCTATGGGTACTTGACCAGATGGTAGTGGCATAAATTCCAGACCTTTTGTCTTCTGAATTGAAGCAGCTCCTCTTGCATCGATTCAACCCAACTACTATCTTTCAAGGCATCTTCTACCTTCTTGGGTTCCATCTGGGATAGAAACATGAGTACAAACAGACATTCCCATGATGTGTCTGTCCTCTTGTTCTCACACCTTCAGTGACATCCCCTATGATGTTCTCAGTTGGATGAGTGTTGTGAATCCTAAGACGAGGAATCACTTCCAGTTGCAGAGATAGGTCCAGGTTGGACATTATGATCAGGAACTGGAACACTCTGTCCAGCTGCTGTTTCAAAGTCATTTAATGAGGACTGATTGAATGACTGAGAAACATCATCAATGGTTGGCTGTGAAGTAGTATTAACAGTTGCCTGTTCCTTCAAAATACTACTTCCTTCAACCTGGTGTTGTAATGGATCACCTGATGAGTTTTGAGGTTCATCAAGTGATTCACTTGTTGAAGCTTCACTATTCCTTGAGATAGTTACACTATCAGATCTGTGAATGGTTGAAGCTTGTTGTCTTTCAGCTCTTGGAGAATTTGGAAGAGGTCTGGGTAGCTCAAATAGTTGATGAGCATCAGCATCAGCATCACTTTGAGCACCTGTTCCAGCTGAAACATTCTCACAAGATGGTTTAGAATAGTTTGGAAACAATTCTAAGTCAAAGATATAATCAGGTCCATTCCCCCTACACAAGGAGTGTGCTCATTAACAACTATATTGGATGACTCCTCAAATTGTTGATTCTTAATGTTATATACTCTATAAGCTTTGGAGCTAGAAGAGTATCCAACAAAGATAGCATCATCTGACTTCTCAGCAAACTTTGCTAAGTTGTCTTTTGTGTTAAGTATGGTACACCTGCTGCCAAAGGACCTTAGAAAACCAATGAACGGTGGTCTCTTGTTCCATAACTCATAAGGGGTTTTTTCATGGGGCTTAACTACAAGAACTCTGTTCTGCACATAGCATGCAGTGCTGACTGCCTCTGCCCAGAATGTTAGAGGAAGTTTTGAATCAGCTAACATAGTTCGAGCAGCCTCAATAAGTGTCCTGTTCCTCCTCTCAGCAACATCGTTTTGTTGAGGAGTTCTGGGAGCACTATATTGTCTGGCAATCCCTTTTGAGTCACAAAATGAGTCAAGAACAAAGTTCTTAAACTCAGTCCCTTGATCACTTCTAATAATTTAAACCTTATGATCAATTTGATTTTCTATTTTAAGAATAAATTTTCAAAGTTTCAGCAGTTTCATCTTTAGTTCTTAAAAAGAATACCCATGTGAATCTTGTAAAATCATCAACTATCACAAGGCAGTATGATTTCCTTCCAATGCTCATTATACTTGTGGGACCAAAGAGATCCATGTGCAATAAGTGTAATGGAGTAGTGATAGAATTAACACATTTGGATTTGTGAGATGTCCTGTGTTGTTTCCCTTTTCAGGCAGCAACAGTTATCTTTGCAGAAAAACTCCTTTTTAGGCAAACCATGTACCAAGTTATTTTAGCCAATTTATTCATTGTCTTAAAATTTACATGACATACGTTTATGCCATAGTGTTGATTCATCACTATCAGCTTTGGAAAGAAAACATGATACTTCACCCATAGGAGAAGCATTGTTCATATCTAGCTTGTACATATCCCCTTTCCTGGGAGATCTAAGAAGCACCAATTCCAGAGGAATTGTCATCCCTGGTTTGAGGATAATGCACTCATGTTTTGTGAAAAGCATTTGATGCTTTTGGTCACAGAATTGAGAAACCTTAACAGATTGTGTTCAAGCTGTTTGACAAAGTGAACTTTGTCAATGTTTAATCTACCATTGGATATACTTCCTCTGCCAGAATATATCCTCCGGCCTCACCTCCAAATTGGACAGGCCCTCCATCATAGTTCTGGAATTGTTGAAGGAGAGATCTGTTCCCTGTCATGTGCCTGGAGCATCCACTATCTACAATCCAGACATTGTTTTTTGTCAAATGGATGTCCCTGCACATAAGATGAGATTGTTAGTTTTGTTTGGAAGCCCAAGCCTTGCTGGTCTTGGGCTCTTCCAAAGATGATGACATAATTGAACCAAAGATATGCATTGGGTTCAATAGAGGTCGTTGAAGAAGAGGTTTGGGCTGCAGCATCTTCCTTGATCTTCCAATCCATCCCTTGGTTGATCTTTGAGGATGAGCTTGTTGAGGCTATTGCAGCATGGACTTCTTCCGAAGCTTCTTTCTTTTCGGAAGAAGCCTTCACCACCTTTTCTTCCGAAGTAGTCTTCTTCTGGGTTGGTTTCAGGGAAGCTTTCTTGTTCTTCCGAACCTTTGAAGCTTTGGCTTCCGAAGCCATTTTCCCTTCGGAAGAAGTACTTTCTTCCGAAAGCAACTTGGCTTCCGAGACCAACTTTCCCTTTTCCATCACTTGTCCTTTGAAATGGTCCAAATGTGAAACCTTCCCTGACTCCTTCTTTTCTAACATTATTTGCATAATGTGTGCTTGCTGGATTGTAGTAACAATCTTTAGCCATGTGGTTGTGCAGACCACACATTATGCATGCGATGTTAGCCTTTTGGGAATTTAAGGTTGTTGTTTCTTGGGCTTCTTTTCTTCATCAGCAACTTTCCCTTTCAACTTCTGATCCTTTGATAGGACAGGAGTGCTGGTATTACACTCCTTTCCTGAATCAAAGGTACCTAACACTTGAAATCCAGCTGAGATAAAGACACCTTTTGGTTTGGGTCGATCTTTAGCTTAGACTCAGCAACCTTCTTGGCAGTCTTTCTAGCAGCTTTAGCTCTGCTTCTTCTTGCCTTGGTGGTTAGGATTTGATCTTCACAGGAGGAGATGGGTGCATTTACCATTTCTTCCCTGTGGTGGCCACTATTGTTGCATCCTCCTTCAACTAGTGAAGAAGGGTCAGCAGTTGGAACCTCTTGCTCCTCAGTACCACATCTAGGTTGTCTAATAGACTCATAAGAGTGTGGTGGAGCGATTTCATTGGTTCCCAACCCTCCTTTGTTTTGATAAAACATTTTGGAATGGGTGGATGATGCAAGAATAGCTTGGAAGTTTTGCTCAGCAATAGCTTGCTTCCTGGCCTGAGCCTCAGCAGTGACAAGCTGGGCTTGAGCTTCAGACAGCTTGGATATCAGATCTTTGATTTGAGTCTTATAGTTGGTTTGTTCATGTTTTAAAAGAGACACAGTTTTCTCTAACTCCTCAATTTTCTTTTGATAGTCAGATTCATCTCTTTAAAAGTCAGATTTTAAGATATTTAAAGACTCAACATCAGATCTGATTTCCATATTGTAATCCTTGTAAAGTTTAACTTTAGCAATACAGGCTGGAGTAAAAGATGTTCATATACCTGAGCATCATCTGTTCCGGTCATGAGTGCTTGAACAGGAGTCACATCCTGTACCATGAAGCTCCAGTCAACATCTTGAGCTATTGTAGCTGTTTCAGTTGTCTTTTCTTCTTCAGACTTTGAGGTTGAGGGATGTGTGGAGGCCTGTGGGGTTCCCGGTTTTTTTTGGAGCCTTGCATTCCCTAGCAAAGTGACCCAGTTGGTTGCAGTTGTAGCACTTTGCTTTGGTCTTGTCAAACCCAAACTTGTTGTTGGCAGGGTTTTGAGGGAATTGCCTTCCAGTTCTCTTGAAGAACTTCTTCGCTTTGTAGGTTAAAAGCCATCTGTTGGACAATGTCCATATACCCTACATCATCTGGATTGAAGCACTCAAGATCATCACCAATATTGAAAATCACCAGAGTGTCCACTTCCAGAGACAAAGGCACAACTATCCTGAAAGGAGTTGTGTTGAGCCTGTTGAGACTTTGAACTCTCAGGTAGAGTAATGTAGGGTCCATTTTGCGAGTTGTCAGGTTAGCATAGCAACTGATGTTGTGGTTCTATGCTTTCCCTTTCAACCACATGAAGGGCTGAACTCAGTTGGTTATTGGAGTTACCAGAGGAGTTTTGCATGTTCATCTCCATCTAGAATGCACTGAGGATACCATACAACTCTATGGAGTAAGAGTCTTAAGGTCTGATGTTCTCTTGATCACAACACAATAGTGTGTCCATAGTTTAGGAAGGAAAGACATGAACTTCCTTACTATGTCCCTGTTCTCAAGAGTTACTCCAATATCCACCAGAGTATCCACTATCTCAACATACCAAAGTATTATTGAGTCAAGGTCTCACCAGCCTTGAAAGTGAAGTTTTCAAACTGCTGCTTTAAGAGATCCTTCTTGTTTCTTTAGTTTCCTTGGATCCTTCATACATAAGCTTCAGTGCATCCCATAAGTCTTTATCTGTCTTGTACTTTTGAAGCCTCTGTAGATGGAGTTTGGAAGAGCAGTTTGAAGAGAAGTCATAGCCCTTTGATCAAGCTCTATTCTTTTCCTATCTTTCTTCTAGTAATTGTCCACATCTTTTGGAATGATACGATTACCAGTAGCAGAAGTAGTGCTTGGTATGAAAGGACCGTTAACAATGGAGTCCCACATCCTTGAGTCTTGACACTTGATGAAGCCTTCCATTCTTGTGTACCATGTGTCAAAATCTTCAGGGGTGATCAGTGGGGACTTGGTCATGGTACTAGTTTCCATATCAGCTTTAGTGAGAGCGGCCGTTTGAGTGAGTGGGTTGTAGGGAGGAGTGAAAAACAAGTTGATTTGGATGGTTAGATCACGCAATCAAGAGCCAAAAAAGCTCTGATACCAATTGCAGGATCGGTATTGCTCACTTAACAAGTGGTTTTCTCTCACACTCACCTAGAACAACACTCCGAACGAGTCTAACAAGAGTTGATCACATTATAACAAGTAACAAATGATAATAACACAGGAAGTAAATTTTCAAGGTACTTTTATATATTGATTCTCAACTCAAAGGATTACAAGACTCTTGCAAGCACAATCTCTATCTAATGAGTTACAATGAGAACTACATATATAATACTACCTACAGCCGGATATACTTTGATACCAGCTGGAAACCTATAACCAAAAGCCTATATACT